>CBVK0100848310.1:0-11314 GCA_900067695.1 Picea abies | reverse complement strand
CGGGCCCCCTATCAATACGTGGCATAAATCCACTAGTCCCGAGTCCCACTGCCTCCTACTGTTTGACATACCTTGTCACCTCAGGACGTCATCATCCACCTTTCCAAAAGAGTCACATCCCATAACTCCATCAGTCCTTCTCCCTCATTCACTCGTGGAAAGTCCCCTCACCATGATTTTTTCCCCCAATCGATAACCGCCACATCACCCATATGTATCCCTCAGTCATTGTCACCTTCCATCTCATATTCTAAAAGACCCGTTGGCCATTTATTACTGGATAACTTATCCGTTAACCAGCTGACCTGTCCCTCGCGCCCAATGGATACCCGTTTATTCAAAATTACCCTCACTCTTCATTCCTTCACCATTTAGCCACTCATCGCACCAGATAATTTACCCCGTTTTCTTCTCTGTTACAGTCGGTCGCCCCCATCTACAGTCACCCCCGCTAATATTGTTTTATTTGCAGGTATTGTTATAGTAATATCGCCAAAATAAAAACAAACAGAAGGAGAGGAGAATCCGTTTCTCCCACCTCCTATCGATCTCAACAGGATTCCATTGGCCGAAAAAGACTACTTAATTGTAGACACTAAGTGTGATTTCGATTTCGCAGACCTTCAATCATGGCTTAAAGAGGTTTTCTTGGACCAGAGTGACGAAATTGGACTCTGGGAGTCCAACCTACCACTGTATCTCTTCCCCCAGATTCACCATTTCCCAGAGTTCGCCCTCAAGTGCCAAGCCCACTATATTCCTGAGCAAAGAGCCATCATATCCTCATCAGGGGAAGTTCTCTTCCTCATCACGCCAGAAACCATCGACCAAATGATCCAGAGACAATGCAAATATCCCGAGCCGACTCTGCATCACCTTTTAACCTTGAAATCCTTACAGAGTTATACCAGAAGATGACTTTTCCTCAAAGAGCTCAAATATTTGAGCTTTTTCTTCCACAATCCACTCATCTCCCCGCTACAAATCCCCCTTATCCTTCCTCCATGTTCTCAACCAAAGGAAACCAGGTTATCACGTCCCTATCTGCCTTGTTGGGTTATTATTCAGACCAGTGGGTAGATGAACCCATTCTGGGATTTTTGTCTATTTTCTCCACTGATGAGAAGCCTACTACACAATTCGACTTCAGCACATTCCTGGAGAATAATATCTGCGAGCAATTTGTCAATTTCACCACAGACAGCATGTTCCGGTATTCTTCAATACTTGCATACCTGTTCGTTTTCTTCCAAGTGGACAAATTTTCTTTTTCCATGCAGAAGATGGACAGAGATGGTAGACCCCAAGCAGTAACCGCATGGACTTCCCTGCTCATACATAACTCCATGAAATTCAGTTTCAAGCAGTTCATCAATCAATTCTACCACCCAGTGGTGAGAATGCTCAGTGGCAGACCCAAACCCATGATTAATGACAAAGTTCAGAGGATCCTACATCTCTCAGATCATACAAAGACTGGTGATTGGTACATATACCAAAATCACACTGAGATCAGAGTCTATGTGTGCGAGTTGGCCCCATATAAATTGCCCAAATACTTACCTGTCAGGATTTTTGCTCTGGAATACATAAGGCAGATGATAAACTCGGATGATATTCATTTTGTGTCTTTAAAGAAGAAGCAACAGCTCAGAATCAAAGGGCAGATTGGGTCTTTCATCTGCAACAATCGAGGCACCGGGGAGGAAGCAGACAAGCTGCTGAAGGAAATGAAATTCTTTGTGAGTTTCACATGGCACTACGATCCGTGCGGGATCATTTCAGAGATGAGGATAAAGAACAAGAATATCCCGTATGTCCACGAATCTAGGCCTGAGGTAGAGAAATTTGCAAACTAGACAGGATGGGAACCAAACACTTTGGTTGAAACAGAACAACAGGACCCCCCGGTCACAATATCACAGACAACCACACCACAGGCTCCGAAGGAGAAAAGGCCTAGAAAAGATATGTCACCTCCTATCACTAAAGTGTCATTAGAATAATTTTGACTACATACCAAGAGGCCAAAAACCAGTCCAGTTCCTGACCCAGCTGGAGAAAAGGAAATTCCATCCACTACAGTGACAGAGGTTGATCGGTCGCTCCTCAACACAAGTAGCAAGCAGATTATAACCACTATGTTACCAAAGAATACTACAGATACTCCACCAATCAACCAGCCAGGAAAGACAAGACCAAAGTTGAGCATCTTTGAGAAATATGACTTGATCAAGAAAAATAATCAAACTCTGACCAACAACACATGCCCAATTCTGGAAGCAGATGTCGATTGCACAACACAGGCTGCTATCGACATTCGACACGGAGAAGGGTAGAATGCACATGGAATTTCTCCAATCCCAGGTACCAGACCCAAAGGTAATCACCAATTACAAGAGGGCAACTTTTGAATTCCAGAGTAAAGACGTGCACCCTGCCGATCAAATGGATCTGCATAGGCAGACGGGAGAAATGGTTTTCTCCACGCTAGCACATGTATCCACTACTGCTTCTAGGTTACAAGTGTCTCTGAACAACGTCCAGACATAGTTGAAGTTGGAGAAAATATCATCCTTTGCCAAGGATAACAAGATCAAAACGCTGGAGGAACTGGTCCTCAAGATCGGGTACGACCCCTTGAATGTGAAAGCAGTCAAGGAGATGATCAAGAAGAACAATGCTGACATAGCGTCTTTGAGGAAACAATTGAAGCTGTCACCAATAGTAGACTCGCAGGCAAAGGAAATAGCAGAGACAGAAGGAGAAAAAGATGAGATGCTTAAGTTAATCATGGAGCAGAATGCACAACTGAAGGAAATGGAAGTTGAGATGGAGAAGCTAGTGAAAGAGAAGGAACATTTGAAACCCATGGAAGTCATTTTGTTGAGTGCAGTGCCACTCTTAGGAGTGAGCACAACATCACTAGCAGAAGTCCCATCAGCGAATCCACTGACGTCTATGGAAAAGACGGTTGAATTGGCCAAATCTATGGAAGAGATGAACCTGCAGGAGACAGAGATTTGTAGGCTCAAAAAGGAGATTGAGAACCTTCAGGAACTCAAATCTTCTTATCAAACCAGCTTCTCCAAGGAAAAACAGGTGTCAGACCAATTCAAACAAGAGTTACAATAGCTCTGGAAGCAAACAATGGCAGGTAAAATACTGGCCGAAGTCAAAGAAAGTGTCTGAACAGACATCACCAAGTCTATGAATGAAATATGGCCAATGATATAGATTATGTTTGAACAAAATGAATTGGTGCAGAGAAGTAAACAAGCCATTGAGAAGATCAGATCAGAACTGGGAGAGATGCCCACACAGGCTAATGAAATCATCAAATTCTTGAATTCTAAAACCAGAGAGGAGCTGGAAGAGATGAGAATTGAGGATAGAATAGAGACCATCCTTGAGGTCAAAAGAGTCTTGACCAAGAGAGGATTGATGCTACAGCTAGAAGAAAAGGTTCAGGCCATGGAACTAGGGGTACAAAAGTTTTTCAGCAAGATTGAGGCTCTACAGAAGAAAGGTCTTCCTGGTCTGAAGGTGATAAACGACAAACTGATGACACTCCCAGACTACAAAAAGAGACTGGCCGATGTGGCTAAGGATAGTTCAAAGTTTTCAGGGATTCAAGGCAGCATCACTGGCAAGGCATTCCTAGATGAACTTCAGTTGGATATCAACATTCAGCATGAGATCCGATCTTCATCATCAAGCCTACTTTCGCCAAGTACGCAGAAATGGATGAAGTCTACCGAAGGCTACTCAAAGTCAGCATTCCCAGTCATCTTCGATGGGAAGAGCTTTGTGACCTAATCGAGTAGTAGATGAGTTGTCCCAGCCCAGTCAGCTATCCAGTCATATGAGGTCATGGAGAGGCCTCACCAACGGCTCACCCAGAAAACAACATGCAGTTGCGACACATCATCAAACAATTTCTATCACATTGTTTGCTAAATATAATCTTTGAAAGTAATGAATGTTGCAATATTTATCTTTGGATACCCTGTTTCTCACTTTGAAAGATTTTAGTGTTTCATCTTCTGATTTTATGATAAAGAAATTCTTTACTGCTTCTTTGATGTAATTGACATTCTCACCTTTCTACTATTTCCTCATTCATGCTGCTACAAGAATCCAGCGATTACATTATCTCGCCCCGTGAAAGGTTCCTTTGTTTTCTGGCTTAGATTTTTATTTTCATGGTATAGACCCCATAGACCATTGGATGTGTAAACTATCTCAGCCAACCCAACAAACACTAGAACAACAAAACCAACATATTTTATTTACCTAGCTTAATATTTTAAATTTGAAACATATCTAAATCATATAGAGAGATCCCTCTCTGAAGTTGGTAGGGCTAGATCCCAGCTTCGAAGCGGTTGGATAAAGTTACCTCCCGTAGATTTCTTCTTTCCTGACAACCTCTAGGAAATTTACAGGGCGTTAAGATAGTGGCGACTCCACTGGGGAGCAGAAATGAACAAATTTTTAACCTCACATCTTCTTTTCCCTAGAAGAAAAGTTTGCTTCTTAAATATTGCAAATCTGAGAAAGAATTAATGTTTAGACGTTGTTAAAAACCTGTACATATTATTTTCAGACTCGTAAAACTAAAAATTATATATATATATAAATCAAAAAGAAATATGGCTCCCAAAAGAACTTATATTCGATCTCACCCAGACCCAGAACTTGCGATAGCAACAGATAATCCAGAACAGTTGCTCAGGAAAAAGACCATTGCTGAAGGTTCAGTTAAACATAATCCCCTTCAGAAGTCCCCTTCTCTTCCAGAGGAGCTTGTTTCCATTCAGGATCTCGACTTTGACATCTTTTTCGAACAAAGCTTGTTTAGAACAAAATCTGATAGCTTTGTGGCTGAAACTGTCCTAGACCCAACCGTCTTGCAACCCCGAACTCCTGAAGTTCTATCTCCCACTGCTAAACTTCAAACCACTCACTCTATGCCAACTAGCCCCTCCTCATCCTTGTCTTCTGCCACTACCCCACCTATCATCCAGTTTGTCATCCCGCCTCCTCCACCTATCATGGTAGCCAGATATGCCCCCTTGGTGTTGGCCACACCCCTTCATGTTATGCCCCAGGACTATCAAATGAGACTTCCACAGTTTGATGGAACAGGACCCTTGAGCGCACAACAACACGTTGATAAAATGAATAATCATTTTGATCTGCAGGAAGTAGATGAGGCTGACGTTCAAATGAGATTGTTTGCCCAGAGTTTGACGGGTGATGTTAAGAAATGGTATAAAGGTTTATGTGCTACCTCAGTGCTCAACCTAACCACATTCCAAATAAGTTTTCTAGACAGATGGGAGGTAAAGAAAAACCCTCTCCAAATATTGTCAGAATACGAAAACATCAGAAGAAATCAAGGTGAGACAGTACAAGATTACTGCACCCGTTTCAATAACCTGTACAATGCAATTCCAGCTAATATTAAACCTCCACAAGGTTTGGCATTGATAAAATTCCCTGATGGTTTTGATGTCGATATGTCGTATCAATTAAGGGAAAGAAACTCCACCACCCTGGAGGATATGCAGAAAAGTGCAATAAGTGTGGAGGCCAACTTGTTGGCAGAAAGGGCACAACAAAGGACATAGAGGAGAGTCACAATCAAAGAGGAACCTTCCACATCAACCTCTGATTCCAAATTGGATTCCTTGGCCAAAGCAATCGAAAGAATGATGGAGAGACTTACTGTATCCGAAAGAAATCCTCCTAGAGAAAACCCACCAGCTCCTCAAATTCAAAATCCTAACTTCAGAAGAAACCCTCCTCAAATCAGGCAGAGAGATCCTAGGGATCAAAGGGAACAGAGAGGTCATGATCAACAAATCAGACCTCCCCTACAAGAAAATTATGTCGATGAAGGAGAGGAAGTAATTGAAGAACTGGAGGATACTCACATAAACCTCATGGGCATTCACGATAATGAAGCTATTTTCCTTACCCAGGAACAACAAGAACTTTTTCTTCTCAATCAAACAAAAGTAAGTGAAGAAGTTGAAGACGCCGAACATCAGGCATTTCAAAATGATATTTTGGAGGTACACTGACAGTACAATCTACGAAGTAAAAAGACAGACGAAAGTTCTCCAAAAAAGGTGATTGAAACGAAGAAGATAGTCGAAACCCAAAAGGCCTCTAAGTCTTCTGCCAAGAAGAGCCCTGAGAAGGGTAATGCTGAAGTTCCAGCAGAAAGAAACCTTACTATTCTAAAAAGATCATCTGAGGTTTCATCAATTAACCCACCCAATACTTCTGGCCAGAAGATTGTGGTGGACAAACCAGAATTGTTGAGCCAAAGCAGAGCACCTACACCTTTCAGCCTCGAAGGGGAATTAGCCAAAGTAAAAATTCCCATTCCCCTTTCCGAGTTGTTGAGAAAAGATGCTTACCGTTCACAAGTGATTAAAGCGCTGACCATTGAACCTGATATAGGTACAAAGGCCTTAACTGTTGGATCAACGAATCATTCAGATACTGTGAACCTTACAGATGATCAACCTAAACTCCTGTTCGGACCAGAAGTGGATGGTCAGACCAACAATGGTGTTGTCACTCCTTTTTACATCAGTCTTAATATACACGACCTGATTATGCATAATGCTATGTTAGATTCGGGTGCTTCCCATAATCTGATGCCTAAAGCAGTGATGGAAAAACTGGGACTTGAGGTTACCAGACCTTACAAGGACTTACACTCATTTGACTCCAGTAAAGTTAGATGTATCGGTTTGATCAAAGATCTGTGTATCACCCTGGTCCAGATTCCCGCGAAAAGCATGGTCATGGATGTTGTGGTTGCATAAATTCCCTCAAAGTATGGTATGTTGTTGTCCCAGTCTTGGGGGGCCAAGTTGAAAGGTACTTTGCAGTTGGATATGTCATATGCTACTATCCCAATTTTTGGTCAACAGAGAAGACTATACAGAGAAACATTGATGAAGTACATGGTTAGCAGCCAAGAAAAACCACATAACTATCCTCTGTACTCTACACATTTTGACCTGGACTCCTTCATCCTATACAATGATGGTGATACGGGAGAACAAATCATTCAGCTGGAAGAAGATACATCTGGTCCAGATGAAGGCCAAGAAATTGTTGAGGCAGAAAGAAAGAAAAATGTGATAACTGAAGAATTTTCAGTGGATTTCTGGAGCATGGACTTTGATGGAGCTGTAAGCAAAGAAGGAGCTGGAGCAGGATTTTGGTTGCACAATCACAGATCCAGGTATTCGGAAAACCATTCTTACAAATTAAATTTTCAATGCACTAACAATATTGCCGAGTATGAAGCCTTGATGCTCGGTCTGAAACTTCTAAAGAAGGTTGGTGCCAAACAAATTATGGTAAGAGGTGATTCCGAATTAATAATCAAGCAAATTAAAGGTGAGTATGCAGCAAAACACCCCCGTCTTAGAGCTTATAGGAATTTTGTTTTGGATGCTCTTAAATGTTTCACTGAGGTTGATTTGCAGGTGATGCCTAGGGGACATAATATTTTGGCAGACGGGTTAGTTGCATCAGCAGCCACATGCAAGATACCTTTTCATTCCATTCGCCCATACACAATGGAGGTGAAATGCAGACCAACTGTTCTGGACAACATCAGATATTGGTAGGTATTTGGTAATGATGATCAAATTGAAGATTTTCTGCAATGTAAAAATGATTTCGAGTGTACAAACATAGATTTAGAAAATGAAGATGAAAATGTAAAAAGACCTGATTTTGGAAATGATAGTGTAAATAAGATAGATTCAGGAGAGTTAGGTGATGATGAGATAGAAGTTGATGTTTTGCATTTGAAAAGTAATGTTTTACCTAGGGGTTTAGTTCCTTTAGAGGACTTATTTGATTTTAATGATGTAGCTAAAAAAACAAAAATTGAAGCCAGTGGTCAAGAAGTAGAAGATTGTAATATAGGGACAGAAGAGAAACCCAGGATGGTGAAACTTTCCAAATCATTACCCCCTGAGTAGAAACTCAAATGCATTGAGATTTTCAAGGAATATTCATACGTATTTGCTTAGGGTTACGAGGACTTGAAATCTTATGACACCAGCATCATACAACATAGGATTCTAATAAAAGAAGATAAAAAACCTTTCAGACAGAAAATTAGGAGAATCAATCCCAAGCTACTTCCCTTGATAGAAAAAGAAATCAAAAAAATGTACAATGCTAAAATCATAGTCCCGTTACGGTTTTCCAAATGGGTTTCAAATTTGGTCCCAACACGAAAGAAATCTGGAGAAATTAGGCTTTGCATCGATTTCCGAAATCTGAATAAGGTCTCTCTGAAGGAAAATTACCCATTGCCAAAAATGGACCACATATTACAAAGGGTAGTCGGATCCATTCGAATCTCTTTACTGGATGGGTTCTTGGGTTATAATCAGGTTCTCGTTCACCCAGATGATCAAGACAAAACCGCTTTCACAACACCATGGGGTACTTTCATGTATGTGAAAATGCCTTTCAGGTTGATGAACACCGAGACCACTTTCTAGAGAGAAATGGACATCGCTTTTGTGGAAGAACTCGACAAATTTATTGTCATCTATCTGGACGACGTAACTGTGTTTTCCCAATTTGATGAAGAGCACTTATGACATCTCAGACGAGTTTTTGAGAAATGCAGGAAATTTGGGATTTCTTTAAATCCTAAGAAGAGCCTTTTCAGATTAGAGGAAGGTAAACTGCTAGGGCACATAATCTCCAAGGACGGAATTAAAATAGACCCCAGCAGAATCAAGGCCATTCAGAAATTAGAACACCCAAGAAACATCAAAGAGTTACAGTCTTTTATTGGAAAAATAAACTTTCTGCGAAGATTCATACCCAACCTGGCTGAACTTCTTAGAAACATCACAAACATGTTAAAAAAGGACACAAAAATAAAATGGGAAACTGAGTCTGGGCAGTCTTTTGAACAAGTCAAACGTGCACTCACGCAGGCCCTGGTCTTGATCAGTCCTGACTTCACCAAAGATTTCTATCTTTTTTCTTTCGCCTCTGACCATACCATTGCAGCAGTATTACTACAGAAAAACAACGAAGGGTACAAACAACCCATAGCCTTTTTCAGTAAAGCTTTAAGAGATGCGGCTTTGAATTATAAAATAATGGAGAAACAAGTTTTTGCCTTGGTGAAAGCCATAAAAGATTTTAGAGTATACATTCTCCATTCCCACACCATTGCATATGTTCTGAATGCAGTAGTAAAAGACATTTTAACCCAGGACAATCCGGACGGCCGAAGAGGAAAATGTATTGCTATCATTCTAGAGTATGACATAGAGATTAAGCCTACTAAACTGATTAAAGGACAAGGTCTAGCAAAGTTAATGGTTGAATCAAATTTCCATGCTCTTGACATTAATTTCTTAGCTGCAGCAGATGAACAAGGTGAGCAGGCGACTCCAAGCGTGAGAGAGGTATTTCTCAACTCTCCATGGTACACAGACCTGATATTTGTTTTGCATAGTTTACAAGCCCCCCCTGGTCTGACCAAGACTAAAGCTAGGTTTTTTAAATTGAAAGCATTAAAATTCTGTATTCTAGAAGGCAATCTGTATTGGAAAGATCCTGGAGGTATTTTGTTAAATTTTCTATTGAAGGATGAAGTTGAAAAAGTATTGCAGGAGTTTCATGCAGGAGACTTTGGTGGTCATCTGAACTGGAAGGCCACAGCCAACAAAATCCTCAGAGCTGGATTCTATTGGCCAACTCTGTTCGTTGATGTACATCATAAAGTGACTTCATGTCATCAATGTCAGTTGTTCGAAGGCAAAAGGAAACTTCTTCCCCTACCCCTGAAACCAATCTCCATTGAGGCCCCTTTCCAGCAATGGGGATTAGACTTCATAGGGGAAATACATCCTCCTTCTTCGGGCCAACACAAGTGGATTCTTACTACCACGGATTATTTTACAAAATGGATCGAAGCAGTACCAAGCAGGCAAGTCACTGATTCTGTCATTATTAAGTTTCTTGAAAATAATATCTTATCTCGCTTTGGATGTCCTAGAAAGATTATAATTGACAATGCAGCTTCTTTTCAATCTAAGAAACTCATAGATTTCTGCAACTAGTATCATATTGGTTTGGGTCATTCCACAGCTTACTACCCTCAGGGAAATGGGTTGGCAGAATCATCAAATAAAACCCTAGTAAACATTATCAAGAAAACTTTGCAGGAGAACAAGAAGTCGTGGCATAACAAGTTGTTTTTCGCACTGTGGGCCGACAGACTGACCACCAAGAGGTCAATCGGTATGTCACCATATCAGCTGGTCTACGGCACAGAAGCAGTTTTTCCCACTTCCTTAGGAGTCCCTGTCATGAATTGCTGCAAGACATGCAAGCCAAGCCAAATGACTCCCAAAGAAGAATAAACCATATGATCCATTTGCAGCAATCCAGGGAAGAAGTATACAACAAGACCCATGTAGTCCAAGAAATCATTAAGAAGATTTTTGACAAAAGAACCAAGGAAGATGATTTCGAGCTAGGAGATTTGGTGCTGAGATGGGATTCCTGAAATGAACAAAAGGGAAATCATGGCAAATTCGATAGTCTGTGGAAGGGACCATACATGATTCAAGCATTCAAAGGAAATAACGCTTTCTTTCTAAACAACAATGATGGGACAGATCTGCCAGGAGGACCTGTAAATGGCAGAATGTTGAAGCATTATTCACCGCCTCAATAGAGACCTGAAGTCACAGTTTCCATTGTACAAACCATTTTTTATTCTGCTTACGAGTTTCTGAGCGAATAACTTTGGTCAGTTGGTTGAAGCCCGAAGAGAAGGCCCTAAGTCGATTGACCACTATTTTTTCCATTTTTCAAAAATAAAACCAATCAAGCAACAAAGGCAACTAGAGAGGAAGTTTCAGAACATCAGGAATCAGGATTCTTGGCACTTCACAAGGATAGTACCATCCCCAGGTGGAGCCGTTGTTATCACCCTATAATTTATAGGATCAACTGGTGACTGGAATGTTATCTCTCTAGTGTTTTTTTTTGTTTATCAAATGATTTTTCATTCGCAAATAATTTGAGAAAAGAAAGAAAAAGAAAAAGAAAAAAGAAAAGAAAGAAAAAGAAAAAGAAAAAAGAAAAGAAAGAAAAGAAAAGAGAAAAGAAAGAAAAAGAAAAAGAAAAGAGGGCATAAAATAATTTCAACAGAGCCCCATGCAATAGCAGTGACTTGATCCATACCTTTCAAGCATGGCCAAGTTCTTTTAAATTGATGTTGATAGGA
>CBVK0100848302.1:0-18887 GCA_900067695.1 Picea abies | reverse complement strand
TCTCCTTGGTATATATAGGAAACTAGGAGGTATAATTATAACTAATGGCCTAAAGCCGACATAAATAAAATAACATTACTAATCTAATGTGCCCCAATTAAGGTGTAATGGGCCAATATTAGGGCTTAACAGTTGTTGGCTTCTTGTGATGGAGAGTGGCCTTCACACTCAACCCATTATAACTTAATAAAATCGTGTTCCTTGGTGGTATCATGGTCTAGTACGTGGGTGGACTTTTGTAGAGAGCATAGTGCAACAATGCCTACATTTGGGTGGAAAAGTGCATGTCCTCAGTTGGTTTGGTATACCTAGTAGTTATAAATAGACAAGTGTTTAATTATGTCTTGTATGTTCAAATGTTTGAATGATTATGAATTTTTTTCACTTCATGAATTTGTATGGTTCATGGGTAGAGTGGAATGAATTTTTAATCCTATAATTCCATGTATCTTGGATAATTTTAGGTTGTTTATGTTCTTTTGGATATATCCTTAGAAAACTTATTTCTCATGGCATAAAACCATGTAAACAATATGAACAGATTAGAAATTATTTTAACCAAGAATCATCTTCCCTTTGAATCTCTAATTTATGAGTTATGGCCATTGTAAAGTTAAACTGAGATGTTTCTCGGTTCAACCTTCAAAAAAGCAATGTTAGAATATCTGGGTTATTGGATCTTCTTTCATTTATATATGTTAGTCAAATGATCTAGGAGAAAATTCCAAAATCATGAATTATCGAGACCACTGTTACCTAGAGTTTCCTTTTTGTATAATTCTAGGTTGCATGAACTCGGATGTGCATCATAGAGGTAGAACCCTAATGTGGGAACTTAAACCTATAAAAATTCCCTATCTAGTTTGTATATCTAAGTGAGGATTTGGTGAATCCTTGTAAAGGAATTTGGAGAAAGAACCTGAAGGTAAGATAAACCTTGATGCATTTAATCCTAACGATGAAACCTTGGAGTGGAACCTTAAACCATGTAGTTGATCTAGGAGGATCTTGGTGGCCACCCACCTTGTCCAATTGGATCAATTTTTTTTTTGGCAACTTACTGATTTTAATAGTTTTTCAATTGCTGAACTTTTGGGGCCATTTTGAGGGCCTAAATGACGTTTTTTTTCATGATCAGGAACCTCAATGATGGCCAAAGGCTTTGATTGAGCCCCTGAAATGAATCTCCTCCTTAATATATTTCCAACAAGCTTCATTAGAATTTAGGAGCGAAATGAACTGATTAACACACTAAATACAATAAACACAGAGATATAGAGAATAACACAAATATCCAGTGAACAATATCTTCTATTAAATAATGAAATAGGTTGAAACTATAAAACTGCAGAACTCAAAACTTGCTCGAATGGTTGTAGCTATCTCTAAGAATAGATGTTCCTGCTACGTGCATCTGTCTAAGAAGAATGGATTACAATGAGGCTCCATAGGCCTTTTTGATATTATTCATGAATGCCAAAACCTTAGACATCCAAAAACCTAACCCTAGAAGGTGAAACACCAAAAGTTGTGTGGGCCCTATAGGTAAGTTGGTGTAATTTGGTACATCAACTTCCTAGGGTCATAACGTTTTCATACGACCTCCACTTTAGGTGCGTGATATCCCATTAGAAAGGTATTTCAGAGAAATACACATTCTTCCATCAAAAACTGACTCTGTCTACAATTTGGCTATGGTGAGCCAAAATAAAACAACGTTTAGGGCCCCAAAACAGCCCCAGAAGTACAACAAGATTTGCTAACATGAAACCATACAAAATAAGCTAGTTGGATTAGGCAAGATGCCACCCGTATCCACTTGGAGGATGTGTGGGGCTTCAGACAACCCCAAAAGTGTAGAACCCACAATTACAAAGGAGTACAAAAGAACGTGTTGAACAAAAACGAACACAAGGAACCAATTGGAATAGGTGGGTGGCAACCAATAACCACCTGGATCAATCCTCCCCCCTAAGGAAGCAATGGTCTCCATTACATTGATTCCCCCTATAACATCCATGGCCTTCCAAAGATCGGGTAATGCTACCAACACAAACTTAACTTAGCCTTTAACTACTGGGCTATGCCACACAGAGATACTTGCGGAAAAACATACACATCCATATAAACATAGAATGACTATTCTACATATATATAACATAATAATGTGGAAATAACAATAAGCCTACACATGTAGCATATACAACATACACAAGAAATAATTATCAATTACAACATATGTACCGCTACACTGCATGTAAATGAACATAAGAGTCGTACTTATCTTTTATTAGAAGACTACCAACTACGTGCAAACCTTCCATAAACCTCCCATCCTTAGACCACATTGCTTATCACTCTCAGCTTTAGGTCACCCCCGAGATGGGACTAAACTCTAGCGAGCAAGGGAATTCTAAGCTTGGTAAGGACAACAAGGAAGTTGCACAAAGAAACAGGAAGGATCTTTTATACCAGGAGCCACTTACACCCACAACACACAGACCCTCATTCCCCACACACCTGCTCCAGCCCAGGAGGTTACACCTTCACTGATACAAGTCCATCGGCTAGTACACCTCCCTTACCTTGGGCTTCAACAATAGGTTGGACCAGAAGTCTCAGAGTACTATGGCTGCTACGGGACTCCCTTCCATGAGAAATCACTTTCCAATAGACTCTCTCACCTGGGAGAGCTGCTCACAGGTTTGATAACCAATCTTCGATTCAGCTACAACCGGGTACGATTGACAACAAAAACAACATCAATGGAAACAGGGAAAAATGGGTATGGACACCCAACAAAACAATAGTCGAACAATAGGACATATCAATGCTCAATAGGAAACAATCAACGACAAGAAGCCACACTCAATCCAAGAATTGCGTGGCCACAACAACCAACATTTTTGACACAAATCGAATCTCCACAGAAGGCAACAAATCAAAACGTCTCAAGTACGAACTCGGCTCTGTGGGTGCGTATAGAATGGGTTCACAGAATCAAACAGGTCGACTTTTTCGTTCTCCTTTTTAGAGATGCGTGGTTATCCGAGAATCACCATCGAGGTCTCGGGTTCATATGGAGGATGGGAGAATGGCCTCATGAACTCACGTAGAGGATGTACAAATGACCAGTGAGCTATCAACACAATTTTACTCACATGATTACTGGTTCCCTCGATCCATGATGGATGCCCTGGTTCACGGTTAGACAGTGGGTTGAGAATGGAAACCTCCCCCCACAACACAACTGACACTTTAGATTTTAACTGCATGAGCCTAGGTTGACACTTGTCTTCTTGGAGTTGCATGCGCTCCATTTAGCCTACATCCCTAGTCACCAAAAACTTAGGATAAAAAAACATAATATGTCCACCTTAGTTTTCAGGAAATAATATTAAAATATTATTCCTCTAGAAGTAATCCCGCTATATTAGACCCTAGGCCCAAATACTTAGCCCCCCTTCCTTATCCTACCTAGTGGATCTTAGTCCCCCATAACTCTTCTTTGTGGT
Source organism: Picea abies (assembly GCA_900067695.1). Lineage (NCBI taxonomy): Eukaryota > Viridiplantae > Streptophyta > Pinopsida > Pinales > Pinaceae > Picea > Picea abies. Next base: position 15,372 of record CBVK0100848302.1, on the reverse strand, counting down.
TGGTCTACACACAACAATGTTTATATTTTTATTAATGATATGCCTAATTACACATACAAAAAAAATATCAGGCTCTTGGCATAATCATCACATAAGCCTCCCAACTTATTATAACTTGGCTCACCAGCCTAAAAAACATGTTTACAATTCATATTCAAAATTGGGGTTCTATCGAGGGATACTACAATCCCCTCCCATTATTTTTTCACTGTCCTTAGTGGAACTTGTTTATACATATATAATTCAAAAATTCTTCAAAAAAACTCCAATCTTTAGCTATTGGAAGCCCATTATCCATGTTTACTTTCAAGCACCAATTTTGGTATCCATACTGCAGCTGAAACTCAATTTCTCTATTCCTAGGAGTTGCTTCAGGAAAGCATTCAACTTATTGTTCCTTGTTACTTGTTTCAATTAAACCTCATTGAAAGCACCGAATGGTTGTAGATCTACGATGTTCCATCCATTGATAAACTCTTAGCAGTGCTATGACTCCATAGACGTAAACACTCTTCTTGTACACCTATCCATGCAGAAGCAAAATTAGAACATACATGCAATATATATACATGCAATTCTAATAACATTATAACGAGATACATAGAATAGAATGAATAGAGAATTGATACTTATCTTTTGATTGAGAAGAATTCCATATGAACATGGTCTAGGCTAGGGTACCAAACTGCAAAAACATTCCAACCAATGGTCTCTCTTCCCCACATTCCTGTCCCACCCCAGGAGTGTGCACCTTCACTGCCACACAGTCCATCGGCCGTTACATCTCCCTTTCCTTGGGCTTCAGCAACAGGTCAAACCAGAAGTCTTAGAGCACCATGGCTAGAGGAGTTCCAACTGCCCTCAGAGGTATCCAATCGACATCTTCCCCGAGCTACTCTTTGTAGTCAACATTATAACTTTAGTCAACATCATCTCATCTGCATCACCCACATGCATTTATCATGAGAAAACATAAAAGAATTCAATTAGGAACTCCAATTAGTTCAACGATTTTCCAAAACATGAAATTTTGTTTCATAATTCATCTTGGCTATTTCCATATTATGAATGCATCCATCCTTGTGGTTTTCCACAGGCACCAAACTGCATACCATTTTTCCTGCAATCCTTCATCTTTCATACAACAAACAATTGTCAGTATTTTCTGTACATCATAATTCAACATGTACAACACCTTATACAATGATCTTAGAATTTCCCGCACCTAGCAATTCAATCACAATTACCAAAAACTTTAACCAAATAGAATGACTCATCATTATATGCATATGCATGTTCATAATTAATAATAGTAAGTTTATTATTTCAATTTTTTGAACATAAAATTTTCTATAGTCTCTATTCCTGTGACTACTTGGCTTGCAACTTTCTTGTTGCAATGTTTAACAGTACCTGAAATGTTCTCAACTTCATGAGTTAGCAACATTTCAACCATTAGTATAATTATTTCCTTGCCCAAAACATATATACATGCACTCACAAAATGCATTCAACAAAGTTCATTTAAGTATACAATTCTATTACTTACTATGCATGATTGAAATTCTCAATGCATACTTATTTAGTGCACCTTGCATTGAATTACATAATGCTCTTTATCTCAGTCATGTATCTCACCATCCATAAGTTGGAATTCTGGTCAATGTGTTGACACATTCTCCACACACTTCCTATTGTCTTCCCAATTCATTGTATGCCTTCATTTTAGACCCGAACACTACACCAAGAATATAATTCTATGGTGTTCATTAGTGTTAGAAAAAAGGTTGCAGCCCAAGTTTTATTTAAAAGTAGGAAGTTTTTAGTACCTGTGTGGCTCATAACCTTTCCATATTCATACCTTGCCATATCCAAACAGGTCCTGGTCTCATACATGACTAGCTTATTGGCATTCATTCCTATAACAAGTTCTTATCTTTTAATTCTTTTGTTCTTACCCCATAACCAAATTAACATGGCATTCTATTTTGTCAGTGTGTGCATTCAGAAGATAAAAAGATTTGAATTAATATAGGACTCTAGCCTTTACCACATCCAATGGTATGCATTCAATAATATAACCCTGTGATTTTATAAAATAACTCTGGCTGAGGAAATTCTTACCAAAATTTCCTTTCAACAATTATGCAAAAAGAGCAATAAAAACTCATACCTGCATGACTTCCATTAATAAATTTTATGCTACCTAAAAGTCTCATAGCAGTAGAAGTTTTCATTCTTCTTTTATCCAACTTATAACCAACACTTTAACTCTTTGTTGCTTACCTCCTTATGAAACAACATAACTAATAACACTTTGTAAACATGCAAGCATTCTTTCCTCTAGCTGAACCAAACAACCCTAATCATACTAGCTTCCACAGAAATTGCAGCAACTTCTTTCCCATGTGCAACTTTTCCTTGCTTAACCCAAAAGTAATAAATTCTTCCCGGGTTCTTGAATCTTCTTGTGCTCTCATTGTAGTCACTGTACATGACTATTTCTTCCCTGAGCACTTTCGACACAATGCCCCTACCTCAACGGGTTCTGCTGACGTCCTGGTCAAAGGATATTTTCAAATGCTGAGTCGGATTGACTCTTCGAGCCTTTTCCATATCCCTATTAATCTTACACAGGTCCCCCTTCCTTATGTGTGCAAGTCCTGATAGAGCCACGAGCTATTCCTGTGCACTTCCAAAACTCCAAGTTTCAGGGACTAGCCCCTTTTTCATTAGCCCTTTCCTTCTTAAGATTGTGGGCTATGACCTCACACCAAAATGTGATTACGGGCACATCCAACAGTGGTTTTATGCCAAACCACTTTTTTCCTCGCAATTCACCTCGAGATGTTGCTCATCACTTTGTTAAAACCGTGGTATAAATTGCAGCCCACTCTCATATTTTTAACATCCAAGCAAGTTCTAGCCTCACATTCCACCTCGTCCATCAATATCCAATCCCATGGCGATGATTTGTGATCAATAGTTTCTATCTATCCTCCTTCCACACACGATCCTATATCTACACAATCTGTCAACACGTGGCTCCCTTCCAAATCAATGGCTATGGTAGATTCTAGATCTCCGGCCCTCAGGAGTTTCAATTCTCAACTATCTGCTTTTCCCCGTATGAGAATCTTCTAGAGTGGAAGACCTATTGACACCTTTCCTCAAAACTCAGACAGTTCTGATTAAATCTGGCTCTCCGACCTTTAGGATTTCTCACGTCTCTACACACACAAATCTCCAAAGTGAATTTTCCTGTAGTGACAGATCTTCTGCCATGCATCCTCTCCAAATCAATGACCCTAGTTCTCTTCGACACTTTGGCTCTTTCTGACCAAGATCAGATCAATTGTCCTTTGACCTCCTCCTCAATCAATGGTCGATATCTCCTTTAGGAATTCGATGCTTTCACCCTCTCATTTCCTCTGGAGTGCTCCATTCCCAGAGTTCCAGATCTGGCACCGCGTGTCCTCCTTCACATCAACGACTCTCGTCGTTTCGGGAGTTAGACACTTCGGGATATTTTGAAACACAACTTGTCAGAAACCCCGAAGTACGATCCTTCAAACTTCAATATCTGGTGACACCTATCCAATCTAGATCAATGGATCCCATCTACTTCGGTTGTTTGGGCTTCAATGATTTCAAACTTTCATCCTTCACGTTCTCTTGGAGTGTTTTCGCCCAGAGTTCATGATGTTTTGCCATGTGCCCTTGTGGATCTGACGGTCCATACTTCTTCTCAAAACCAATATGAAGGTTGTTGTCACTCCTCCTCTTGATCTTTTGAATTCTTTCTCCTTGGAATATTTTGTCAGTGTTCAAAGGCTTCAGCCTTTGACCTTTCTCTTGCGAGTCTGCCTCTTGGATCTCGTCTTCTCTCTCATAAGTGTTATCTCTTCTGATCTTTAGGACTTAGAATGAGTCTATCTCCCATGCACTCCTTGTGTCATCTCTTTTGAGATTTTCTATTTACTCAGTCTCCTAAGGGTATCGACCCTTCTATTTCCTTTCAAAAGAAAAATTTGTGCCCTCCTGGCAACCTTCTTCTCAAAACACACCTTGCTGAGGGTTTTCTACAGAGTGTTCAACAACTCTGTGAGTATATTCCTCTGATACTCTTCTCCCTAAATTCGGCAAAGATTTCTCTCTGTGTACACTTGCACTCTCTAGATGCCCTTTTGGCAGATCCCTACAGATTTCTCAGTGACTCTATCTCTCTCTGAACTCAACACAGAGTTCTTCCTATGCACTCCTTGCACTTCTACTGATGAAGGTTCAACGGTATCTCTCCTGAGATTCTCTGAGGTTAACTTACCTCTATCAGTGCACTCCTTGTGGACAATTTTCACTTCTTTCACTTACTATGGAACCTCGGGTGTCTGAGTTCTAGGTCTTTGGGTCTTCAGAGCTTTGGAGGATATCACATCCATACATCTGAACTGTTAATCTCTGAACATTCCCAATCACCTTTGGTGACGTCATTACATCACATCACTTAATGTTTTCCAATTGCAGGGGCATGCAACAGTGGTTTTGGAGTAACCCTCCTTCCATGCCACAATTCTTTTGACGCTGACACGTAACCCCTAGGTGAAACCATGGTTTTGAATATGGGACCTCCTTGGAGAATTAACTCTCGTGCAACTTGGGTCCCTGCAATGCCTCATGGCCATTGATCTTGATGTATCGTGATCAACGCCAGTGTGGGTCCTCCAACCCTTAACTTCGTTACATAACCTTGGCCCCACTAACCATGCTCATATGGAGTGCCATGTGGCGGAATACCAACGACTGACTCATGGCCCAATCAGATGGGTGTCACATGTCACGTTCCATATGGCATTTCAAACTTCTACAGGATCGAAATCCATTGGAACATGGCACACATCCCATGTGTCCATGTCCATCCAAGTGACATAATCATGACTCACTACTTCAGATCTTCGAGAGCTTTCTCCCTTCACTACTACTTTTGAAATTTTAATATTGGCTTGATCCGATGGTCGAGCTCTCCTCTCCAGATCTACGGTGTAGATCCACTTCGGAGCTTTGGGATTTAGACCTTCTCTTGTTTCTAGCATCAGACTTCACTGAAGTCGCGAAGTTTGAAGGGCTTCTAGGTTAACCCTTCTTCACCTTCCCCAGATTATTTTATGTTCCATAGACCTCACTACTCATCACGATCAACAGTGGGTCACCCATGAGCTTGGAGTAAGCTCCACCCAAGGTAAGGGAATTCTAGACTAGGCTAAGGTTACAGGAAAACTGTATAGAGAAATCAGATGGATTCTCCCTAGAATCCATATTACGCCCATTACTCATGGACTCTCATTCCCCACATACCTGTTCTGCCTAGGAGTATACACCTTCAGAAGAACAGTCCGTCGGTGCTTCACCTCCCCTCTAGGCCTCGAAAACAAGCTAGATCAAGAATTTTCATAGCTTTGTAGCTGGTGCTGAACTCTCTCTAGGAGAAAAACACTCCCCGAAAGACTCCCTCACTTAGAGAGAGTTTCTCACATGCATGAAAACCTGCCTCTTCTACCACGGGCCTGACAACCCAATTCTTCAACTAGTTTTCAACTCAATTACCACAAGTTCAAGATAACAATAACAACAACAGCTTTTGGCTAACTCATGGGTGACAACAACAACAGGAAATTGGGCATGGAACCAGAAAACAACAACATGCCACTAAGACATAACACGGTTCAGGTAACATCCGTTTGCAGGATGCATGACAAGCAATTCACACAGAGGTCGAACATAGACTCAACGATTTGGGAAGAGGGTGTATCGGATTCTCAAGAAAACATCACAGGCTTCAGGTTTCAGAGCTACGTGAGGCTTATAGAACTCAGATTCAGAGATCCTTGGTTCAGACAGCGGATGACAGAATGGGGACCGAACCCCCATAATGGCTCAATTCTTGGGTTAAATTGCATGTGCCTAGGCTGACACATGTCGCCCATGAGGCTGGATTCGCTCCATCATCATGCGTTCCCTTTTGCACACGTTCCCCCTTTCGAGGAACTTAGGATAAAAACCTACATTTGACATAGCTTTTGGAATAATAATAAATTATTATTCTCAAGGACTTAAGCCCCTAAGCTTAGCCTCTCTTTTCCACCTTTCAACCCCTTTTCCCTTACCCACCTTGTGGAAGCTTAGTCCCCCATCACTCTTTCTTCATGGTCGGTTTGCACGCTATGATTTTTATATTTTTATTAATGTTTTTCATATTACATATACAAAAACAAGCTCCTAGCCTTAACACTTAGGCTCTTTGGCCTAATAAACACATAATCCCACCATCTTATCAATACTTCTCTCACCAGCCTGCAAAAAATGATTTACAATTCATAAACATGATTATAATTCATAATATAAATGGGGCACTGTCGGGGAATATTACAATCCCCTCCCCTTATTTTTTCACTGTCCTTAGTGAAACTTTTACACAACATCAACAGGATTTCCAAAATCTTCAAAAAGATGCAGGTATTCTGCCCGCATAGCATCCTCATGCTCCCATGTCGCGTCCTCACGACTGTACCAAGTCCGATGTACCTTTACAAGCCCTATGGCTCGATTCCGGAGTTGTTTTCTTTTCCAGTCCAATATGCACATAGGATGCACTTGTAGGACACCTTCTTGCTCCACCTAAATCACATTCGAATCAACTACATGATTAACATTAGGTATATATTTATTAAGCAATGAAACATGAAACACATTATGTACATTCGTGGATGTAGGTAATGCAAGAATATATGCAATTGGCCTAATCCTTTCAAGGATTTCGAATGGCCCACAAAATCTGGTTGCCAACTTGGTGCAGTTTCCCAGCTTCAGGGAACTTTTATTAGCTTTTACTTTCAGAAAAACATGATCACCCACTTTAAACTCTCTATGGATTCTGTTCTTATCAACATAACTTTTCTACCTGTCTTGGGAAGACTTTAAATTCTACTTAATTTTTAGCATTTGTTCTTCCATTTACTTGAGCAACTCTGGCTCGACTACTTCCCTATCAGCTGAATTATCCCAACTTACTGGAGTATTTCACTTTCTTCCATAAATTCCTTCAAATTGGATCATCTTCAACGATGCTTGATACCCATTATTGTAGGCAAATTCTACCAAGTGCAGGTAGTCTTCCCATTTCGATGGTTTTTCCATCACATACATCCTTAGTGTGTCCTCTATTACCCTATTCACCCTCTCTATCTACCCATCAGACTCAAGATGATAAGCTATGCTAAAGTTTAGATTCATTCTGAATCCTTTGAAAATCCCCTTCCATAAATTTGAAGTAAATTTTGGGTCTTTTTCAGACACAATTGTCTTGGGGATACCATGCAATCATGTTATTTCCTTCATAAAAATATCAACAACATTCATTGCCTTGTGAGTAGTCTTTAATGGAATAAAATGGGCATATTTCGTAAGCTTGTCCACCACCACCATGATCGAATCATGTTGCTTGCCTGTTCTGGGCAATCTTCTGATGAAATCCATTGTCACTACTTACCACTTCCACTCAGGAATGGGTAAAGGTTGCAACAACCCTACTAGGTGCCTATGCTTAGATTTAACCTTCTAGCATTCCATACATCTGGAGATGTATCCAACAATCTCTTTCTTCATACTTGGCCAAAAGTAATGTCTCTTGATGGCTGCCATAGTTTTCTAATATCCAGGGTGCCCTGCATAAGGCACATTATGCATTTCATACAAAATCATGCGTTTCAAGTCCTGGACATTAGGTACATAAATTATGTTTTTGTATAGAAGTGTTTCGTCGGTTTCCAATTTATAATTTCCACTTTCTGTGGCATCTCACCTTATTGCAGCTTTTCTACTAGCTCCATGTACTACAAATATGCATTTGTAGCTTCCAAAATTCTGCTTTGAATACCAGTTCAGTACATTCTAATGGTTGTAGCATGTAATTCATGCACTGTCATGTCGAGTGCATCAACCGCTTTATTTTCCTTCCCTTTGATATGCTTGATATCAAAATTGTACTCACAGAGAAACTCCAGCCACCTAATCTACCTAGTATTGAAGGTTGGCTGATCGAACAAATACTTTAGACCGTTATGGTTTGTTCTTAGTTCAAACCTCCTTCCCATGAGGTAATTCCTCCATTTATTTAGAGCATGTACTATGGCTGCCAACTTCAAATCATGATTTGCATAGTTTCATTCATGATCTTTCAACTTTCTGGATTCATAACAAATTATGAATCCATTATGACTGAGGAACCCTCCTAGTCCTTCCTTTCACACATTAGTGCACACCACAAAATCTTCATTTGGATCTGCAATCCTCAATATTGGAGCACTGGTTAACAATTGCTTCAATTGCTGAAATATTTTCTCACAATCCTTTGTCCACTGAAACTTCTTCTCCTTTCTTTGCAAGGAAGTGATATGGTGAGATATCCTCAAGAACCTTGCGAAAAAACTTATGTAATAACTAGCTAATCCCATGAAGGATCTAACTTCTGTCATGTTCTTTGGAGCTAACCATTCTCTAATGGACTCAATCTTATTAGGATCTACAGTTATCACATCCTTCGAAATAATATGCCCTAGGTAATGGATATGCTTTGATAAAATGAGCATTTGATCAACTTGGAATATAGATGGTGTTCTCTTAGCACCCGCAACACCATCCTAATATGTCATTCACTCTCTTCCTCTGACTTGGAATACACGAGAATGCCATCCAGGAAGACTATGAAAACTTGTCTAGATAGTCCCTCAATACACCATTCATTAGGAACACAAAAAAAACGGGTGTGTTCGACAACCAAAACGACACCACTGTGAACTCGTAATGACCATACCTTGTCCTAAAGGAGTTCTTGTTGCTGTCTTCATCCTTTATCCTTACCTAGTGATATCCTGACCCAAAGTCTATCTTCGAAAATATCTTCAGATCCTTCAACTGATCGAAGAGGTCATCAATCTTCGACAGAGGATACTTGTTCTTAACAGTTTCTTTGTTTAACTATCTAAAATCAATACACAACCTCAACGTTCTGTCCTTATTCTTCACAAAAAGGACCAGGGCTCCCCAAGGTGACACACTTGGGCATATGTACCCCTTCTTCAGAAGCTATTCAAGCTGCAATTGCAACTCTTTCAGCTCTGGCATACTCATTCTGTAAGGAGATTTCAAAACTGGAGCTGCTCCAGGCATCAAGTTTACAGAGAAATTAATATCTCTCTTCGGAGGCAGTCTGGGCACCTCTTGAAATACATATTCAAACTCTTTTAGTACCGCATGATCTCCAATATTTGAGACTTCATCCCTAGATTCTTCCTCCACATGGGCTGCAAATAATTGACAACCTTTTCTGTAGCACTTTTTCAGCTGCATTGCTGAGATTTCTATGATAGCGACAACTTTGGGAATTCCTTGGACTGTTTTCCGATTCCCTTCCTCATTCAGGAGAGTGAATGCCTTGTTACAATAGTCAGATATGGCATGGTGTTGGTCCAACCAATCCATTCCAATTAGACAGTCATAAGACCCTAAAGGTAGAACATTCAATTAAACCTTTGTGCTCAGTCCGTTCATATCCACTGGACAAGAATTAACTAACTCAATGACTTTTCTCTTGGTTCTGGTAGCGAGCTTCACTAACCAAGACTTTTCATGTTTTCTCCTTGAAAAATGAAAACTTTCCACCACTCTAGGCTATCCCTTAAATCAATTAAAATAGTAAATGGTTGGTTGTTAATCATACCTTCTACTTTAATCATGTGTGAATGAAATTCATCTTGCTTCTTGTCCAGTGCTTCATAGATCATTGGCATTCTACTGCCCATGTCCTCCACTGTTTCATCTTGCTGAACGTTATGGACAACTCTCATTTTTCCTTTTTTGTGGGGACAATCTCTGTACTTATGGTTTCCTTGACAACCCCAACATTGAATGGGCATATGTCTTGGCATTTGTTCCCCTACTTCATCCATTCTTGACTCTCGAAATGATGGCTTTCCTTGATGACTATTTTTGAAAAAGGGAGTGTTTCCCTTCTGCCTCTGTTCTTTCTTGAACTTCCTCTGGTCATCCCAAGTCTTCCGAAAGGTAGGATTTTGTCTTTGATGCTCATATAATCATTTCTCTCTTCTTATCATTTCTTCCATGGTATTAGGGTCATCATACTAGATCTTGTCACTGATGGAAGGTGGCAGTCCACTCAGATACCTTTGAATCTTGACAGTTTCTTCTTTGATGAAGAGAACATACTTCAGCAATTCCAGAAACCTATGTTCATACTCATCAATGGTCATGCTGCCTGGCTTGAGTTCAAAGAACTCTTTTGTCTTTCTATCATAATATCTCTTAGTCAAATACTTCTTCTCGAAATACCTCTTGAATTCCTTCCAAGTGATATCTTTCTCTCTAATGTCCTTCCTCTACACAATTTGATCCCACCACATGGTTTCTTTTCCTTTCAGTTTATACATCACAATTCTTTCTTCTGCATGAGAGGAATAATTATGTAGTTGGAAGTATTTCCTCATACCAAGAAACGATGTTTTTGCGTATTCCTCCTTATGATGTTCTCCATCAAACGTAGGAGGCTTAATCTTGTTCATCTCTCCCTTCAATTCATCCACTCCAGATCTCCTATGCTTTCTGGTAAGGGATGGGCTTGAACAACTGTGTATCTTTTTCTTGGAGCAACCTTGGGAGTGATGATGGTGTCTACCCACACTCCTTGACCTTCTTCCCTTGGAAGTCTGGTGACTCCCTATTCTGCTCGATTCACTCTCCTTATTCAAATTCTTGTCTATTCTCTCCAAACTCTTTAACAACTTTATGTTGAATTCTCCTTGTTTTTCCTAAGATTTTATGAGCTTTGTTCTATCTGCTCGGCGAGTTTGGGTATCTTTTTGCAATCCTTCAATGATATTCCTCATGTTTCCTTCCTTATCTACTCTTCTCCATGTCCATTGGAGTTCGATCCTTCAACTCCCAAATGGATATCCATTCCTTTTGCTTCATCCTTAGAACTAGAATCATTCTGTGTCTTCTCCATTTCTTTTGCACTCAGTGGCAACTCTATCCAGTTCTGGCACTCGCTAAACTTTTGTAAACACAACGTGTAGACAACCAGAATTTGTCAGGTCATTATTCCTTAACAAATCCCACAACATTCATAAACAACTTGATTCAAGAAAATGTTCAGTTTCCATGAATTTTCTAAGCTCTGCTCGGCTCTGTAGTGCACTCATGCCTTAGCCCTTTTTCTCTCAATTTCCAAACCCATGCGACCATGGTTCCTGACCAATTTCTAGATCTCAAGGTTCTCTAATCAGAACTTCGTGGTTTTGGGTTTTTGGGTTTCAGTCCTAGAGGATATCACAATCACTTCCCTCTCCAACTCCCAACTTCCAAACTTCTGACCTTTCTAGCCACCAAGCTCACAACACAACTGTCACTAACCATGTTGGTGACACATGGTGTACTTAAGAAGGTCCACGTTACCTTAGGTGATGCCCTTCGACACCCACTACGTCTACTTTTCCTTCGGGTCCCACTGGTACGTGGCACACATCCCATGGGTCCACATCTATCCAAGTGACATCAACTGGACCCACTACTTTGGCTCTTCCACATTTCACAATTTCGAGCTTTGGGAGTTTGTGCATCAACACATTCCACTTCACCCGACAATCAAACTATTGAAATTTCTCTTTTCTCTTATGCTTGATCCAACGAATGAGATATTTTTCCCAGATCTACGGTGTAGATATTCTCGGGACTTCAGAGTTTCGGGTTTCAGGGTTTGTGTCTCAATGCACCCCACTTTTCCTGACATTCGAACTCCCAAAAGGCTTCTCAGATATCCTCCTGAAACCTTCTTTGGATCTAACGGTCGTAAAGGTTTTTCCTTTCTTTTCAAACAGATCCTACGGCTCCAACATCCAAAGTGTTGAGTTCCCTCTCTCTATGTGGTCAAATACCACACTGACTGCAGTTTTATTCTACCGCTACTTCTCTTGAGCTTCGTACATGATGAAGTACCTCGTTGGCACTCAGAAACATTCTAAGGTTCAAAATTAGTCCTCTAGACAAAATTTCCTCTCGAAACCTTGGGTCCAAAGACCACTTATCTGGCCAATCTAGGCTCAATGTTGAAACCTTGGGCTCTGATACCATATTGTAATGTCCTCGACCACCAACAGGTCAGGAAATTCCACCTACACAACCTTGAATTAGCCTTTAAATATTTGATACCATATTGTAACATCCCCAACCATCAACCCACTTGTCGGGCAACGCTGCTACGCGGAAACATTCTCTTACTTATATAGTATGCATTTAAATGAAATTAAATTGCTTAACATAGTCAACATATAATTACTTCTAACATACAGAATTAATGGAATCAACAGTAAATATCGTCACAATGGAATACATGATAATATTGCAAGAAGCACAGACATGTATTTTAATTGAAATCAAACACATGCATATACTTATCTTTGAAACATTAGTAACTCCACCAACCATGTGTAGACTTTCCACAAACCTCCCATCCTTAGACCTCACTACTCATCACGCTCAACAATGGGTCACCTCCGAGCTAGGACTAAACTCCACCCAAGGTAAGGTAATTCTAGACTAGGTTGAGGTTACAGGAAAACTGCACAGAGCAATCAAATGGATTCTCCCCATAAGCCTTCTTACACTCACTACTCACAAACTCTCATTCCCCACATACCTATTTAGCCCAAGAGTATACACCTTCACAAGAACAGTCCATCGGTGCTTCACCTCCCATCTAGGCCTCGACAACAAGCTAGATCAAGAATTCTCAGAGCTCCGTAGTTGGTGTTGGACTCTCTCTGGGAGAAAAAAACTCCCTGGAAGACTCCATCACCTAGAAAGAGTTTCTTATAGGCATGACAACCTGCCTCTCCTACCATGAGCTTGAAAACCTGGTTCTTTAACTAGTTTTCAACTCAATTACCACAAGTTCAAGATAAAAAAAACAACAACAACTTTTGGCTAACTCATAGGTGACAGCAGCAACAAGAAATTGGGTGTGGAACCAAAAAACAACAACAGGCCACTAAGACACAACATAGTTCAGGTAACACCCATTTGCAGGATGTGTGACAAGAAATTCACATAGAGGTCGAACAGATACTCAATGGTTAGGGAAGATGGTGTATCGGATTCTCAAGAAAACATCACAGGCTTCAGGTTTCAGAGCTGCGTGAGGCTTATAGAACTCAGACGTAAAGATCCTCGGTTCAAACAGTGGACAAAAAAATGGGGAACGAACCCCTATCATGGCTCAATTCTTGGGTTAAATTGCATGTTCCTAGGTAGACACATATCGCCCATGAGGCTGCATGTGCTCCATCAGCATGCGTTCCCTTTTGCACACGTTCTTCCTTTTGAGGAACTTAGGATAAAAACCTACATTTCACATAGATTTTGGAATAATAATAAATTATTATTCCCAAGGACTTAAGCCCCTAAGCTTAGCCCTTCTTTCCCACCTTTCAGCTCCTTTTCCCTTACCCACCTTGTGGAAGCTTATTCCCCCATCACTCTTTCTTTGTGGTCGGTCTGCATGCAACAATGTTTATATTTTTATTAATGTTCTGCATATTACATATACAAAAACAAGCTCCTAGCCTTAACACTTAGTCTCTCCGGCCTAATAAACACATAAGCCCACTAGTTTATTAATACTTGGCTCACCAGCCTACAAAACATGATTTACAATTCATAAACGTGATTATAATTCATAATATAATTGGGGCACTATCGGGGGATATTACAACTTTTTTCGTGGTTTTATGACACCGCTACTCCTCTTGAGCTTTGTAACATGACAAAGGTAACTTCTTGGCACTCAGGAAGGTTCTGAGGTTCAAATTTGGTCCTCCAGACATAATTTCCTCTTGAAACCTTGGGTCGAATGACCACTTATCCAACCCATCCAAGATCAGTGTTGTAACCATGCTTCGATACCATATTGTAACATCCTCGACCTTCCAAATACCGAGTAATGCTACCAACACAACCTTAACTTATCCTTTAAATACTGGGCTATGCCACATAGAGATACTTGTGGAAAAACATACACATCCATATAAACATAGAATGGCTATTCTACATATATATAACATAATAATGCAGAAATAACAGTAAGCCTACACATGCAACATATACAACATACACAGACAATACTCATCAATTACAACATATGTGCCATTACACTGCATGTAAATGAACATAAGAGTGGTACTTATATTTTATTATAATACCACCAACTGCATCTATGACTTCCATAAACCTCCCAACCTTAGACCACGCTGCTTATCACTCTCAGCAGTAGGTCACCCCCGAGCTGGGACTAAAATCCACTAGGAAAGGACAAAAAGGAAGTTTCACAAAGCAACTGGAAGGATATTTTATCCCAAGAGCCACTTACGCCCACAACACATAGACCCTCATTAACCACACAACGTTTCCACCCCAAGAGGATACACCTTCACTGATGGAATTCCATCAACCAGTACACCTCCCTTACCTTGGGCTTCAGCAACAGGCTGGACCAGAAGTCTCAGAGTATTGTGGCTACTACGGGACTCCCTTCTAGGAGAAATCACTTCCCAACAGAATGTCTCACCTGGGAGAGCTGCTCAGAGGTATGATAACTATTCTTCGACTTAGCTACAACCAGGTACAGTTGACAGCAGCAGCAACAACAACAACAATAGGGAAAAATGGGTATGGACACCCAACAAGACAATAGTCGAACACTAGGACATATCAATGGTCAATAGGAAAATATCAATGACAACAAGCCACACTCAGTCCAGGAATTGTGTGGCCAGAAAAACCAACAATTATGACACACCATGGCTCTCCAAAGAAGGAAACAACTCAAAATGGCTCAGGTACAAACTCGACTCTGCGGGTGCGGATAGACTGGGTTCACGGAATCACACAAGTCAGCTTTTCATTCTCCTTTTCAGAGATGTGTGGTTGTCCGGGATTTACCACCAAGGTCTCGGGTTCATACAGAGGATGGGATAATGGCCTCACGAACTCACACGGAGGATGGACGAATGACTAGTGAACTACCAACATGACTTGATTCCTAGGACTATTGGTTCCCTCGATCTGTGATGGATGCCCTAGTTAACGGTTAGACAGTGGGTCGAGAATGGAAAGGCCCCCTGTAATGTCCCCCACCTCTTAGAGAGGTGAGGAGGAGACTCAGTGGCCTGGGCACCCCCACTAGGTCATAGTCTCACACTGAAGGGGGGGAAAGTCAAGAAGTTAAAAGTTATATTTTTAAGTTGACTT
>CBVK0100848289.1:0-10033 GCA_900067695.1 Picea abies | reverse complement strand
ACAACTTATGGAGAGTAGCCCAGGGTTTGAAGAAAAGGGTCAGGGCTTTGAGGAAAAAAACAATGGCTTCAAAACATCAAGCTCATGTTTCTCTTAAGACCCTTGCAGAGGTGGAAGTTCAATGCAATGATCCAGAAGCAACCAGTAACCCTACAAATTTTGAGCAAGATACAAAGGCCTAAAAAGATCAGTCTTGAGGCGTTTTTGAGCTGAGACAAGGGTATTTTTGAAATTTTGATAATCTCAGGTTTCTGTGGCTTAGGCAAACATATCGATTGTTCATTAGCCACTGAAAGCAGAGATTTTGGTAGCTAATCGGCCCGAATTCTATTTTCTCTAGCTACCAAAAGCACCGATAAGGCATAAAGCTAATGTTTTTGCACAGATCCAAGTTTTTCTTGTTCAAAAGATTAAAAAACAGTTCCAATCGATTGAAAATAATTAATGACATCTCTATCAAGAGTTTGTTTTGGTTTTGAAGATGTTTTAAAAGATAGAAAAGGTAAGCAACAATTAGCTATTGTCAAGGAGATAAGACTGTTGACTATCAACAGGTGTCAAGTTTGACTCCTCCCATAGCACATGAGATCCAACAGCCTCAGAAGGCTTACTACACCTGCCAAGAATCTGAAGAACGTAAAGATCAGTCGAGAAGTTGAATTGATCTAGTCTACTTAGGTCAATTATTGATTTNNNNAGTCTACTTAGGTCAATTATTGATTTTCTATATTTGGCAAAATTTGATCCATTAATCTAGGATCTGGAAATTGTTTGTAAAAGGCTATAAAGCCAAGAACATTTGATGAACACAGGGTTCGATTTTGAGTTCTATAATCTACTGTTTTTGTATAAAAAACACTTTCTTTAATATATTAAGCCTACAAGTTTCTTTGATTTGTTATTGTTAGACTCTCCTTCATCTTTGTCTATGCATATGAGTTGAAATTGTTCTTTTGTCTATGTTTAATGGTCCCATGGTAACTGTCATCTTAGTTTTGACTATTAAGCAAGAATCATAAGCATCTCTGGCTAGTTTGTTGACCCATCATATGTATTGCCTATGTATGTTCTGGTTAACTGATTGGTTTTCTTATCCATTTGTTTTACAAACCTATCTGATGATAGCTCCTGAAGGCCTTGTATTGCATGAATATAGATAGACTGTCTTGAAGGTACAATCCAATGATTAGGATATTCATGTTGATCCAAACCCACACCTATTATTGAGAAAGTAGTTACCAAAAATATTAAGTTACCATGCATCTTTGATATACAACCTAGGAGAGTTTCCTGGAGTGATAACACATACAACACAAAATATACGTGGTTCACCCTCTCTCTAGGGATACGTCCACAACACTATGCTTATGATATATTAAGGTCAAGCTTACAGTTCTGATCTATTCTCTGTAGTCAACAAATCTTCTCTCTCTTCTTCTCTCCGTCTCCCACCTTCCTGTGCACCTAGCTGTAGGACTTAATCTTCACACCCAACTGAAGATCTTACAATACCAGAAGTCTCTCCCTCTCAGCACTCCTCTCTCACAATACAATAATCTCTCAACCAACAATAATCAACATCAATACCCAACTCTAGTACCACCCTGACCTAGTTCCTCTCGACCTCCATTTATACATTATAGTACCTCACCGATAGCCTTAGGTCGAACCCTAGGTGTCAAAACCCTAATTACCCAAAACCCTAGGTCAACTCGAGCCACGTTTTCAGGGCTTCGCCAGCCTGTATTTTCTCCCTTCTTGCGCCATGCTCCAAAGCATCCAATGGTGGCTTTCTCTGCTTTCTGAGTTGTCTATGATTCTTTTCTCTTACTGATCTATCATCTCTGATCTACTCTTTAAACGACTTTCTTTTCTGTGCTTGGCTCCATCTTTTTTGCTCTTTTGCTTACTTCTACCCAGGGACAGTCATTGTGTCTCCCATGCAGTTCATGTTTGAAATTTTCTTCCTCGATCTTTTCTTTCTTCCATAACCAAGGGCCAACAGGCCCCCAACACTCACCTATGACTCGTCCCAAGGCACTTCAGTTCTGATCCTTCCATGTCACCTCCATTTTGGACTGCAGAGTGTATCCTTTGCTTTTTGCTCCATGTCTCCTTCCCATCCTTGTGCATATTGTCTTTTCTGTGTCTGGTACCCAGTTTCAACTACACGTGGTACCTAGACCCATTTCTCCTTTGCTTTTACTACGAGATGCAAGGCAACTAGTTGTCATAGTACAACTTCATCCGATTCCAATTTACTAATCCCTCTTTCCATTCTCCCTTCAATGTATTCAGTTGTGCAGCTCCTCCTTCTGTAACATAGGCAACCTCATATGGTCCAAGAGAATGCGTTCTGAACTTCCCTGGATGTCTTATAAATTTACTGTCATACACCAGTACTAAATCACCTCGCTTAAATTCCTTCTTCTTGATGTGTCTGTCATGATAGGCCTTCTCTCTTTCCTTTTGTACCTGCTGATGGAATCCTGAAATAAATCTGTCTTCTTCGAGTTCAACCAGATGGGCAAGCCTCTCACAAACAACGCCAGTGTCATCCATGTCTGTAAATGCAACAATTATTAAGCTCCGTACCAAGTACTCCATCGGGACAACAACTTCAAGACCATAAACCAACTTGAAAGGGGTTTGCATTGTTAATTTCTTACAAGTGGTTCTATAATCCTAGAGTACTATTGGTACTCTTAAATCCCAGTCATCCCTGTTCACATTGCAAATCTTTTTCAATGTTGTCTCCAAGATTTTGTTGAATGCTTCAACCATTTCGTTTGCTTATGGATGGTAAGGTGTACTCTTCTGATGGTGGACTGCAAATTATTCAGTCAGGGCCTCAACTGTCTTGTTGATGAAATGAGTGCCTTGATCACTCATCAGGGTCTTAGGGCATCCAAACCTGGTTATTATGTCATCAAATATAAAAAGCGTGGCTGTAGTTGCACTACAGTCCTTGATTTATCTTGCTTTGGCCCATCTAGTTAGGTATTGTGTCGCAGTGATAATTTACCTTGCTCCTGTGCACTTTCTTGGTGGTTTTGTAGGTCCCACAAAGTCAATGGCCCATTTTTCAAATGCTTGTAGCGTGATCTGCGGTGCTAGTGGAATTTTGTCTCTTTGGGATGGTTTTCCAACTCTCTGGCATACATCATAGGCTCTGGTATACTCTTTAGCATCTTTGTGTAAAGTAGGCCACCAAAGGCTAACTCGTAGAACCTTCTGCACAATTTCGTTTCCTACATAATGTCCTCCTGTGATGCCTTCATGAGCTTCTGCGAGGATCAGTGGGTGCTCTACCTCCATCACACATCTTCTTAGTATCTCATCGGGTCCCATCTTATATAGCTGACCAACTATTAGTGAAAAGTTTGTAGCGCACACCACTAGCTGTTTCTTCTAGGAAATTGTATACTCACTTGGAGCCATTCCTGTTGATAGGAAATGGACTATGTCTGTGAAGTGGTCATCCATCTTCCTAATGGTGAGCAACTGTGCATCCAGTAGTGTATCCTCCCGACTGGTGGGTTCTTCCCCATGTTCCAACCTCGACAGGTGGTCAGGTCCCTTGTTCATTCTTCCTGGCTTAACTATGATCTCAAAATCATATTCTTGAAATAGGAGAAGCCATCGACATATTCTCCCCCCCAACACTAGATTGTTGACCAGATACTTCAGCACAGAGTGATCAGTAAACATTTTAAAGTGTCCTCCTAGTAAGTAATGAAGAAATTTTTGTAGTGCGTACACCATGGCTAATCCTTCTCTCTCTGTAGTAGTGTAATTGATTTTAGTTGTAGATAGCTTTTTGCTAGCAAATGCTAATGGATGATCAATGTCCCCTTCTACAGGTTGTGCTAGTATTACTCCTAATGCAATGGAAGACGCATCAACGTGCACATGAAATTCATTGCTCCAATCTGAAAAGACCAGAATAGGCGCAGTCACCATCTTTTGTTTCAGTGTATCGAAGCTCTGCTAGCATTCTTCTGTCCAACCAAACTGACAATATTTCTTTAATAACTTCTCCATTGGTGCAATAATCTAAGCATATCCTTTGATAAATTTCCTGTAATAGCCAGTATGTCCTAGCATGGTGCGCAGTTGTTTGACTGAGGTAGGAGGTGGTAAATCAACTATAATTGCAATTTTGGATGGATCCACCAACAATCCTTTCTTGCATACAATACAACCTAATAATACTCCAAATGGTGAGAAGAAGATGCACTTATTCAATTTCAAAGCAATTTGATATTGCCTGCATTTATCCAATATATTTCTTAGACATTCAACATGATTTTTCAGCAAACTAAAAATAGTCCAGTCATCAAAATAGGCTTCTAAAAACTTATGCAAAAATTCTTTGAACGTTTCGACCACCACCCTAGAAAATATGGCTAGGGAATTCTTCAGTCCAAATGGCATCACTGTGTATTGGTAGGATCCCCATTCTGTGGCAAATGTGGTCTTGTGGTGGTCCTCCTTGGCAATCCGGATCTAATGGTATCTTGAAAACCTATCTGTAAAAGAATATACCTCATGGCCTCCCACATTGTCTAATACTTCATCTGTGAATGGTGTAGGGAAGGGGTCATGTAAACAGGCATCTTTCAACTTTCTGAGGTCCACACATATCCTGATATCGCCTGTCTTCTTGTCTTGTACTACCATAGGGATGATCCACTTCGACTCCTTGACAAGTTCAATAATCCCTACTTCCAGCATTCTGTCGAGCTCAATCTCCACTTTTTCCTTATATTTCAGGTTCAATCTGTAGGGTCTTTTCTTGACTGGCATCACATCTGGTTTCAAAAGTATTCTCATTTCTCCCATGGGTCCTTTGATACCTTTCATATCAGTGAACTTGGTTGGAAATAAGTCCTATATTCATGTAGTAATTCTATAATTTTGTCAATGGTAGCAACATCCCAGTAATCTCTGACATTGGCAAGTTTCGATGCCTCCTCTGTCCCAATATTAACTTTATTTATCTTGATCAGCTGTCCAATGAATGGTAGTTCAACTCCTAGTCCTTCCAAATCCCTGTGGCCTTCTATCTCAACAATGTTTACCTTCCTTGGATCATCATCTTCGTCGACATTAATGTTGTAACATCCTTGTAATTTCTGGAATGGCGTAGTCCATTCATCCTCTTCTTTCTCCAAAGGGAGGCTAGATGACTCTTTAAATACTTTCTGCCTCACAGTCTTTAATGCTTGATCTACTGAGGGGAATTCACTTTCAAATAAAAAGGTGGTTACAAAATTCTGAAGCATACCTTCCCAATTTGTGGTGATAAGGCACAACTTTGCTTGAAGGTATTAGTTAATAATGGTCATGTCCAGTGTGTTAATGAATCTATGTACCCATTGTTCTTGAGGGATGTCACTTCAGTTCTCTTCGAAGCTTCATACATGGTCCTTTGGGAAGCTTCGACCTGTGTACCTCACTTCCCAGCTTCCTACTTGTGTTGAAAACCGTGCTATCATCAAGGTTTGGCATTGTGTCCAGTTTGTGATATTGCTTTTATGTGTTCCCCACCATCTTGCTGGTGTAGCTTTCAGAGCCTTGTCCATAGCCAACAACCTCTGTTGTGCTGGTACAATTGTTTCAAAGTCCATCAAGAAGGATTCTAAAGGATTCAAACCATCAAAGGTAGGTAAGTTACTTGTTATGGTACCAATCCAATGAACTTCTCTGGTCAGTCGAGCACATATCCTTGTGAATACTTCATACATTTGGTTTTTCCAATTCTCCAATGCTTCTTCTTAATCTGATGAACATGCACTGTCACTTCGCCAACTTAGATTCCCATCGACAGTAGGGTTAATGTAATCCTGCTGTCTGGATATTAATTTGTAGATGTTTTCCAGCTCATATGCATAGTCTTCTTCTCTGATGGGCTCTATATACCGTGGACCTTCATTTGGATCTAAGGGTGCAATGACCCTAAGGCTATCTCCTTCAAATGTCATGCATCTTTTCTTTAAATTGACCAAAGTCGAATTGTTGAAGGCCCAATCAATTCCTAGTAATGCAGGGTAAGGGCAGCTATCATCAACAATTTCAATTACCTCAAAGTCTACAAAGGTCCTAACTCCGTCAATGTCCATGGGGACATGCTCCAATCGTCCAAATGGGTTGTCAACTTGCTGATTATCCATGCGAAGCCTGCTAGGGGAATACATCAGCTTGGGTTTTCCCATCAGTGCCCAAGTTTGCTTCATCATGACATTGACCTCCGACCCTAAGTCGAGGACCACATAGTCTGTCTATATCATACTCTCCTATTTGAGCATTGAAATGTAATTCTTTGTTTGTTCTTCTCTTCCTAACAATCTGGTGTACTGCCCTATTCAGCAAGGGGTCTATCTTTCTTAGCTCATACTACCTGATTAGGTTCTGTAACTCTTGTATATCTTTCTCATCCTAAAATAGTTTAAGACAAGTGTGAAAAATGTCAATGAGTGTACTTACCTCTTTTCCTTATTTATGCCCATCCGATTGATCAAATGCCTGAGGCATCCGTACTCTTTTACTTCCTGTTGCACTCTAGATGAAGATCCTTGGTTCCTCTTGAACTCTTGTCTTGCTTCCTCAAAGGTTTGTATTTCTTTCTTTGCATCAAAAGCCTGAGTCTTCTCCTTATCTTTCCTGATACCTGACTCTTTTGTGATCTTTCTTTGGGTTGTTCTATCCTCTCCTATAGCAATGCCTCCTCGGGTAATGACAATGACTCTAGGTTCAGTTTTGCAAGGTTCAACATATATCAGCTATACTTGTGGGTTCTGCTGGGGTCCTTATCTTTCCTGAAGCTTAGCCAGTAGCACAGGGAATTCTTCTATGATGTGCTCAAAAGAGTTACAATAACTCCAGGTTGTGCAAGGGTTCTGACAATCCCTTGCTAAGTGTCCTGGCTGCGCATAGTTATAATAGATTATTTGTCCTTGGACTCGAACCATACCTCCTCCTTGTCCTCGTCCTCTGTATCCATTGCGAGGAGTGAAGTTTCCTCTCCCTGGAGAGTTGTACTGCAAAGTATTTCCTTCTTGCTGTACTTTGCCTTGAATCTTGTATATGTCTCTCGACCTTTCATGTAGGAGATCGTAATCTCTATAATCTCAATCATTGTGCCCTATTGATTTACATAATGTGTAGTACAAGTTAGTGGGTGTCTGAACATACTTCTGCATCTAACAACACTCACCTGGGTGATGCCTATTTCTTCACACATCGCACCAGGGCAGGTTAACTTGCTTCAAGGGGCTCGACGCTCCTGAGGCCAAATACTCATGGAATAAGGGACAATGTCTTATCATGACCTTCTGATCTACATCTCACACACCAAACAACTTCCCTTTTGTCTTTTCCCTTATCTTTCGTCATATCCTCAACCTGTAAGGAAAAAATGGTTAGCTGACTCAAGATTTGGCTCATGCCTGAGCTCGATTCTCCCATAGGTGCTGATTCAAGCTTCATGGAGATTTCCAAAGCTTTTGCCTATGATGCAATCTTCTACTGCATCAGAGGGACTATGATGTGTGGTAATAGCACAACGATGAACCATTCTTTGTTCTGTTCATCGGGGATCTAAAAAGTTAATCGGCCTATCAGGGTCTTGAATCTCTGGCCGAACTCCCAAACAGGTTCTGCCACCTTTTGTTTGATCTCCTTTAGCTTTGTAATACATTGTGACATCGAATTAGGTTTCTTAAACTCAGCAATCAATGCATTCTTGATCTCTTTAGTGGCTTATGCTACACCAGTCCTTGGACAAGATTCATGTACTAGCTTAGTGTGCGGTCCCTTAGTGTAGTGCTGAACTGGATCCTCTTGATGGCTTCATCGGTGATACTTTTAATATTCCATACAGCTTCACACAGAAACCAATGTTGATCTGGATCTTCAGATCTATCTCCTCTAAAGATAGGGAGCCTCATTTCATCTTCCATAGAGATGACTAGGCTTTTTGTCTGAGTATATGCTAAGCTACTAGTAATAGTTCTCTGAGGACTCTGGTGGTTCTGACTATTCTGACCGCTAAGTACTGTTGGGACAATAGGAAGATTAATGTTACTTACTTCAGTGGTCCGTGTAGTTCTTGATGTCTCTGGCTCACTTTGGAAAATTTCTTCAACTTCCCCTTATTTTGTTCTGGTGGGCTCTGAATGTTCTTCATCGGTTAGATCTACCTCTTCTCCATTGTAGAAACCCTCTTCTCCGTAGTTTTGTTTAAACAGGTTCTCAAGGTGAACCCCTTGGAATACTTTCCCACTACGCGTATGTCCTGCTTCTGTGCCACTGTTGTTGTCCGAGATCTTGAAAATTAGCCTTTTCAGGTCTGACCAATTTATTGTATCTTCAAGATGTGGTTTTCATGCAAGAGAATCTTGATCCTTAGCTTCAGAAAGGGCAAAAATTTTCCTCTAGGTCCTTTGAAAAAGTATCTCTCAACTTGGCTATACAATTCTATTCTGTCAACAACAAACTCGATGATATACCCTCCAATTGTACTATCAAACCAATGATCTACTGCTCTGGATACAACGTTGTCAACTCTCTTGACCTTTTGGATCAGTACCGACATCCAAACCATAAGAGGTCTAGATCTAATCTCAAACTGGGTATCAGCTAACCTAGCCAACCATTCAAACAATTTCTGGTGGATTGCCCCAAAGAAGATCTCGCGAATGTTGGTGAAGATGTATCTTTGTATCCAATATTCAGTATTCAGTTTAGGGTTCTTGTTCTAGGCTTCATCGAAGTCCCTCTCTTGATCCTCTATCCACTTTTGAATCTCGATCTTTGATAGGAACTGTTATCACCTGCTAATTTGTATTAATTTTTCCCAAAGTGTCTTGTCCTTATGCTATTTTTCCACTCAAACTTTCAAACTTTTTCACCAGCTCCGTCAACCTCCCATCACCTAAATTCTTCACACAACTGATCATCCAAAATATTCATGTACTCCATGAGTAAAAAATTGGCAAATATCCCAAGCCTATACCTAGCCTTAATTCCTATATAAATCCCTTAGTTCCATAACTTCATTCATTTTTACCTTTATTTTCATATTCCCGTTGAAAATAAAAAAATATGCCTTTTATTAAGCACCCTTATCCCATCCACAAAATCATGTATTAAGCCTCATATGCCAAAATTCCTTCGAAAATAGAAAGAAAAGGTTTTTTATTATTAATATAGATATTTTTATATTTATATTAATATTTAATCCAATATTTAATTTATGAAATCACCTCAAATCATGGGCACAAATCTCAATTTATAGTATGGAAAAGTCAAAGGTTGGATGGAGGGCGCACATACATATCGGGGATTAAAGTAACAAGGAGGTTAATTATGTGAAGGCGGACCGGGGAAAACTACCGTGGTTTATTTGGTGGACACATGTTTTTACTTGGAGCACATCGAAGATAAAAGCAGTTTGGATTAAACCACTTTTAGCCCAAGCCAGATATAATAAATGCAAACACTTATCATATGTTTTATGTGCGGAATTTTTCTAGGAGTGCATTTCAATAATGATTATGGGATTTCCAATAAATGAGATTCCTCCTCACGGTGAAAAGGTTTTACAGAGGTAGGATTTAAATTTTACAAATCAAGGAGTTTAATGTTTATTTCAATGGAAAATAATTAAATGGAAGATGCACATGAACGAAAACTTGGATAATTTTTATCCAAAGGTTTTATAGAAGTAAAAGAAGAAGATAAAAGGTATTTTTCCAACGGTAAATTGGAAAAACATTACACAGTAAATGTTTTTCCACAGTGAAACGGTAAATTGGAAAAACATTACACAGTAAATGTTTTTCACAGGGAAATGGTAAAAGTAAATTTTTTTACAATGAAATGGTGAATTGGGCAAACAAGACATGGTCTTAAAAACCATAGGCATGAATTAAATTATGGAAATTTAATTCTACCGTATAGAAAAATATTTGGGAATTATTTTTATTTCAAATATATTATTCCCAAATGTTTAATGAGAATATGGATA
>CBVK0100848287.1:0-21983 GCA_900067695.1 Picea abies | reverse complement strand
CAGTCTCTTATATTTTAGGGGAGAATATTCCACCTGGAGAATATTCTCTTTCAGTTGACACTCCAGTTTGACTAGTTGAGTTGAGTTTAGATGTTGCATTGGGATCATCACCATGATAATTCAAATTTTCCTTGGTATCATCACCAAAGTGTCTCATTAGCTTTGATTCCCTGAGTTAAATCCTCACTACTCTATGTTCAGTCAGCTAACTGAAGACTAGTTGACTAGTTAACTCAACTAGGTGGCAGTTCACTCCTGGAACTGCCTGAGAGACTAGAATAGGTGGCAGTTCACTCTCGTAACTTTTGGTGTGTGTCCATATCACTCTATAACACCACTATGGAGACTTGGTTCACCTCAAGTCGAACTCATTGAGATATACAGAGTATATCATGTGTAAACTTTTCATTTTTCATAACGGTTAATGAGAATTCTTCCATTCTTTCTCTCCTTCTTCTTCCTTTTCCAATTCTCTCTGAAAATGTGTGTATTATTGTTTAGCTAGATATATTCTGTGTAGGTTCAACACATTTACATGGTATCAGAGCTGACATACTACTAAGCAAAAGCTACACCAAATTTTTTTGCAGGTACAAAAGATTGAAGACAACGAAAAGATGGAATTCCAAAAAGAATTCATTCTTACAACTTACAACTATTTTGCATGGAAGGAGAAAATAACCATACATGTTTGATCCAGAGGGTTGTATAGGTTAACCATGAATACAGATACAGAGCCAACATCAACGATAGAAAAATCCAAGTACTTAAATCACATGGATGAGGCACTCAGAACAATTTACAGTCTTATTTCTCCCGATCTCCTTTTTCATATATCTTCCTGTAAGACTCCCAATGAAGCCTGGACCATATTGGAAGGGATATTTGGAAAAAAGAATGAGATGAGGGGACACATGCTGGAGGTGGAGCTGCTCACATTGTATCCAAAAATCTTCGAGAATATCTAAGATTTCTTTACAAAATTCAAGGATTTACTGTCACAACTCAAATCTTGCAGGGTTGATAAATTGAAGGAGGAGAAACAAATGGTTCTCACCATTCTCTCCAAGCTTGGTACTGAATTCTATGTATTCGTATCTACATTCCATACTATCAGATTCACCTTTGGAGCCACCTGGAAGATGCCTTCTCTTGAGGACATTATCGAATGCTTGACACAAGAGAAAACCAAGCTCATCAACATGGGAGCAATCAAAGGCCCAAGGGTGCATGCACTCACTGTGCATGGTGGCAGCCATAAATATCATAAATATAAATATAAATATACATGGAAATATCATGCACATATGAAGAAGGAAGGGTACACAAAACCCTTCACTGATGCCTCCAGATCCAAAGGAGAAAAGGGAAGAAAAGGAGAGAAATGCACATACTGCCACAAAGGATTCCATTCAGAATCCATATGCATGGAAAAAAAATAGATTTGATGTCTCAGATACTTCATAAAAACAACCTTGGATATCGCATCCCCGAGGGTGCAAAGAAGAAGAAGCCAAAAGATACGAATTCCAAGAAAGGCAATTCTAGCCATGCCTTGATTTCCATCAACTCCTCTCCCGATGCTTGGATCGTATATTCAGAAGAATCACATCACATGGCTGCCTCAAAAGAAGTCTATTATTCATTGGATGCATGCAAAGGTCCTCCTATTCTGATGGGGGACAACTCTTTTGTCGAAGTCACCAACAAAGGAAGGATTGAACTCACCAACAGAAGCTTCGATAATGTGTTGCATGTTCCCAATCTTTCTGTCAACCTTCTCTATGTGTATCAAATGATGAATTCTGACACCGGAAATAAAGTCATCTTCACACCAAATTTTTTGGACATATATGATATGCAAACCAACTCCAAGGTTGCTACCGATGAGGTAAATCATCAGTCTAGATTGTATACATTTTCTGAATTCATTGAACATGATTCTTCTTTACTGCTTACTCATGTTGATGAAAGTAGTAGCATATGGCACGAAAGGTTTGGAAATTGGAATTTCAGATACATGATACAGCTTAGCAAGCATGGATTAGATGATGGTCTACCAAACATCTATTTCTCCAAGGGAGAATGTGAGGGATGTGTTCTCAGAAAACACCCTCAAGAGAAATTCAACAAGGGAAAGTCTTAGTGAGCTTCCGCACCTTTAGATCTGATCCACAATGACCTCATGGGTCCTTTTCCACATCCATCGATCAGAAAAGTGAGGTTTGTTCTCATTTTTGTTGATGATTTCTCACATTTTACATGGATCTACTTTCTCAGGCAAAAATCTGAGGTCTTTCAACACCTCAAAGATTTCAAATCTTTGGTTGAGACACAGTGCGGAAGGAAGATCAAAGTCCTCTGAACTGATAACATGGGAGAGTATGTGAATCATTATATCCACAATATTTTCCATGAGGTAGGGATTCAATTGCAACATACAGTTCCCTACACTCCACAGCAAAACGGAGTTGCTGAGTAGAAAAACCGATCTCTAAAGGAGATGGAATCTTGCATGTTGCATGCAAATTCACTACCACAAAGACTATGGGCCGAAGCACTTAACTATGCAACATACATCCAAAATATATCTCCTCATAGATTGGTTAAGGATAAGACCCCCTACGAGGCTTGGAGTAGCCTCAAACCAAAAGTGACCCACTTTCATATTTTTGGTTCACGTGCATGGGCTAGGATTCTCTCTGAAAAGAGGAAGGCACTTGATCCACAGAGCACTGAGTGCATTTTTTGGATACCCTGATGGTGTGAAGGGATATCGGTTTATTGATCTTTCCTTGGACTAGCTCATCATTGAGTGTAGTGTCCAATTCGAGGAAAGTGTCTTGCATGTACCTCAGCGACCACATGTAGACACCTTTACTCTTCCACCTATCCAAGATGATGAGCATGCACATGCTCACTCTTCTTCAAGAGAGAGTTATGATTCAGAGGAATCATATGATTCAGATTCATATTTAGAGTCAGTACAGTCAGATGCAGAGTCAAAGAATCCAAATGCAGTTGCAAAGCCAGATCAGAGGCCCAAGTGGGCACAGACTACTCTTCAGGATGCAGGGGATCTTGTCAGTGATCCAACCAATACTAGGAGGGCTCGATCCGATTTCAAGGAGCCTCCTGTTGCACTCACTGCCACTAAACCATTGTCTTTGAGGCATATTTTCTTGATTCAGTCTTCAGATCCACAGTCTTATGGCGAGGCTGCTGGAAATACCTTTTGGGAATCCGCCATGCAGGAGGAGTACAACTCCCTCCTCGAGAACCAAACTTGGGATCTAGTTCCCCTTCCTTCTGGGAGGAAACTTGTCATATGCATATGGGTCTACAGGACCAAGAGCGCAGTGGATGGACAGATCAACAGATACAAAGCCAGGATTGTCGTCAAAGGCTTTCAATAGGTTCATGGTATTGACTATGATGATACCTTCACTCCAGTAGCGGAGATGGATTCCATTCGATTGGCCCTTGCCATTGTGGAAGCCAAGGGATGGGAAGTCCATCAGATGGACGTGAAGAATGCATTTCTTCATGGTGATATCTCTAAGGAGATCTACATGGAGCAACCCCAGGGATTTATGCAGGACTCATATTTGGTCTATCGACTGAAGAAGTCACTTTATGGCCTCAAGCAGGCTCCGAGGGCATGGTATGCCAAGATGGACTCGTACTTGTTGTCACAAAACTTTGTACGTTGTAAATTAGACCCGAATGTATACATGCTCAGGACAACTGATTCACTTCTACTTTTAGTTCTATATGTCGATGATTTGTTGATCATCGGTTGCTCAACTTCAGTGATTGTTGTAGTCAAGAGGATTCTTCATGATAGGTTTTTGATGACAGACATGGGTCTGCTACACTTCTTCCTTGGACTTGAGATCATTCAGGATGCATTAGGCATCAAACTATCTCAAGCCAAGTATGCATGAGATCTCCTTGGGAGATTTCACATGACAGACTGCAAGTCTGCTCCGACTCCTTTCCTATCAGGAGTCAAACTTGAGGATGGCAGGGAGACTCCACTAGTTGACAATACATTGTACAGACAGCTAGTGAGGAGCTTGTTGTATCTCACACACTCTAGACCAGACCTCTCATATGCAGTGGGCGTAGTTTCCATGTTCATGCAGGAGCCGCATGAGATACATTGGAAAGATGCAAATTGTATCCTTTGATATGTATAGGGCACCATCACCTTTGGGATTCATTATGCAACAGAATCTACATAAGATCTCATTGGGTTTACTGATTCCGACTGGGCCGACAATAGCATTGATTGCAAGTCCACATCTGGTTACTCACTCAATCTTGGTTCCAGGCCTATCTGTTGGTCGAGCAAGAAGCAAGCTGCCATTGCTCTATCTTTAGCCGAGGTAGAGTACAGAGGGGTAGTTAACATAACCATTCAGTCTATGTGGCTACAACATTTTCTCACTGAGTTGGGAATTCAGTTTCATCGGTCGATTGTCATTTGGTGTGACAACTAGAGCACTCTGAAGTTCTACAGAGATCCATTTCAGAGGCAGTGGACAAAGCACATCGAGATCCACATGCACTACATTAGAGACTTAGTACACGAGGGGATCATCGACTTACAGTTCTGTCCTTCAGCAGAACAGACGACAAACATTTTCACCAAGACCTTCACTGAGAAAAAATTCCATTCTCTATGAGGTCATCTTGGAGTGAAGGACACAGTTGCCTAGCAACTATATTTATTTTTTTTACATACATTGTACCTTGAGGGGGGTTTTTCCCATGAGGTTTTCCCTCTTTCCTCACTTTATTTTCAGTGTATCTTTTGTACTTGGGTACCTAACATGGCCTTGTTTCATTATCCAGTCTCCTATAAGTTTGGTTTTTCCCAAAACGAGGGAGTTTTTCTATGCCTAATCTCTTAACACCAATGTCAACAAGATATAACTTGGGTCTGTGAAAAAAATTCTCATTACAGAGATGGGGATAACCATCCTTGTTTTCTTATCACAATAGTTAGCAACCATCTCTACTGCAGTTAAATTTTATTATGTCGGTATCTTCATCAAAGAATAAAATTTTGCAATAAATTCATGCATGTAATATTGTTGTAATTTTGTACTATCGTCCTTCAAAATAATTTGTTCTATGCTCATGTCAGTTGATGGGGGATTACTTAAGGTCCTCCTTATGACAAACCTTTCCCCATTGAATCTAACACATTATCTAGGGTCAAGGTTAGATACCCCATAGTGCCCTCAAATTGGCATGCATTAATGGTAGATCTCCTTATTTTCAATCATGGGGATTCATGAATTCCTCTTGATTAACGAATCTTGTAGGTGAATCGACATAAACATGTAAATTTTTTGAAACTGCACATAATAGATCTATATAAACAATAATACACACATTTGTAGAGAGAATTGTAGAAGGAAGAAGAAGGAGAGAAAGAATGGAAGAATTCTCATTAACCATTATGAAAAATGAATAGTTTACACATGATATACTATGTATATCTCAATGATTTCGACTTGAGGTGAACCAAGACACCACAGTGGTGTTCTAGAGTGATATAGACACACACCAACAGTTATGGGAGTGAATTTCCACCTATTCTAGTCTCTCAGGCAGTTACAGGAGTGAACTGCCACCTAGTTGAGTTAACTAGTCAACTAGTCTTCAGTTAACTGACTGAACAGAGAGTAGTGAGGAGTTAACTCATGGAATCAAGGCTAATGTGCCACTTTGGTGATGATACCAAGGCAAGGTCGAATTAGCATGGTGATGATCCCAATGTTGCATGGTGATGATCCCAATGCAACATCTAAACTCAACTCAACTAGTCAAACTGAAGTGTCAACTGAAAGAGAATATTCTCCCCTAAAATATAGGAGATTGGATAATGAATAATTATGACTAATAAACAAGGAATAAACTTAGTCATTATCCAGTCTCCTATAGGCCCATGGTTCCTCAAGAAGTCGATATTCCCATTCCTCATGATGTCACTGTAATGTCTTGGTTAGAATTTCTTCAAGGACCTTATTTTTGGACTCCACCTTCCCATTGGATTGCGAATAATAAGGGGAGTATTTCCGATGTTTTATTTGATGTTTCTTAGTGATGGCCTCTTCCATATTTTATGTTATATGTGCTCCTTGATCTATTATAGTTTCTCTTGGCACACCAAAATGGGTAAAAATATATTCAAATAGAAAATCAACAATCGTTCATTCAGTAGCACGAAAAAGAGATTTGACTTCTACCCACTTGGTAACATAATAAATACATACTAAGATATACCTTTTTTTTATGTAGGAACAATCATCCCTACAAAATCAAGAGCCCATTTCTCAAAAGGCTCAATCATTACCTAGGGATATAAAATAATCTCATCAGATCATATTGGGAGACCCATTCATTGGCAATTGTCATAGCTTTGAACATATTTTTTGGCTTCCTTGAAGAGGGTTGGAAAATAGTATCCTGAATGAAGAATTTTATATATTTTTCTCTTGTCAGCGAAGTTATCTCCGCATGAATCGTGATGAAAATATTTCAAAATATCAAAAACTTTGCGTTCACAGACACATCTTCTGATAATAAAGTTAGGTATTGTTAAAAAGAGGTCCCTTCCTACCCAAGAATAGGAAGCACCGCGCTGGGTGATCCTCTTCTTTTCACTAGGTGAAAGATGTTGTGATAATTTCCATGTAATCAAATAGTTAGCCACATATGAAAACCACGAGGAGTTAGTAGATACAAAAAATAATTGTTCATCATAAAATTCTTCATCTACATGAGTTTCTTGTTCCCCATTATGAATTCTAGAAAGGAAATATGCTACCAAAATTTCCCTTCCAACTCTATCTAGAGTAGTCATGTTAAACTCCTATAATAAAAAAAGCCACCTTGTCACCCTACCATTGGTTATAGGTTTGTTCATTAGGTACCTAATGGTAGAGTGGTCAGTATGAATGAAGGCCTCATACCCAGTGATGTAGTGTATGAACTTTTTAATTTCATGCACAACTGCTAAAAATTCATTTTCTGTGAATGTATAGTTTAATTTAGTTGGTGTTAAGTTCTTGCTAATGAAATAAATGGAATAGAATGTCTGATTTTCTTGTTGTCCCAACACAGTGCCAAGAATTGTGTCATAGGAATCAATTGAAATGTGGAATGGAAGAGACCAATTTCCCCCCCTCAAAATTGGTTCATGTGAAATTTTTTCTTTTATTACTTCGAAAGCATGGTGGAAATGATCATCCTAGAAAACGCCAGTATCCTTGGTGAGTAATTTAAATAAATGGGTGGCTATTTTCGTAAAATATTCTATGAATCTCCTATAATAACCAACATGTCCTAAACATATTCTTGCATCTTTTGGATATTTCAGAACTGGGATTTTTGATATGACCTCAATTTTTGCTGGGTAAACTTGAATTCTGACACTGGAGATGAAATGGCCAAGAACAATACATGCGGTCTAAAACATATGACATTTGGCATCATTAAAAGAAAGGTTAGTTTCTGAGCACCATATTAAAACCTTTTCTCTATTCTCCAATTCTTCAATAAAAGTATCACCATACACAAAGAAATCATCCATATATACTTCCAAACAATTGTGGATCTAGTCAGAAAATATAGCCAAAATTGCTCTCTAGAAATTCATGGGAGCATTACATAGTCCAAAGGGTAACACTTTATAAGAATATGTCACCCATGGACATGTGAAGTCTTTCTTGTCCTGATCCTCAAGTGCAATGGATATCTGGTTATAACCACTAAAGCCATATAGAAAAGAGAAATACATTTTTCCAGCTGTGTCCAAAACCTGGTCAATGAATGGAAGAGGGAAATAATCCTTTAAAGTGTATTTGATAAGTTCTCTATAATCGACACAAGTATGCCACTTACCATTATTTTTAGGTACAATGACAAGGGATGAGACCCATTGGCTGTCAAAAATTTTGTAGATAAATTGGCATCGAGTAATTTTTGTAATTCCTTTGATAATATTTTTGAGAGAAGGCTCCATCCGCTTTTGTAGTTTCCTAACAGGATGTTCATTTTCCTAAATACAAATATGATGGGTACAAGTGTCATGATGAATTCCCTTCATATCTTGATAGATCCATGAAAATGAATTTGTGTGTTTCTGCAACATTTTGATTAGTTATTCCTATTGAGCACTGTCAAGTTGAGAATTTATATGTAAAATTTTACCTGGACTTACCTCAATGGGAATTGTGCTTGATTATGTCATATTAGTGGCTATTGTAGAAATTTGTAGTGACGAGGAGGTATTAATATTATAATTATATTGAAATTATAAACTAAAGATATGTTCAAGATATAGATCATAATTTTGAAAAGGATCTAAATTGACCAAAAAAATTTCAGTCTGGTCTTCTTCGACGAGTTCTTTGAATTGCATAATCTGATCTATTGCAAAAATAGATTGAACATTTTATCCATCACTATTGGTAGTGTCTAGCCACACATTTTTTTCAATCTCATGAGAGGATTTGGAGAGAGGATACAAAGTTACTTTTTTTACTGAGTCCCCATGGGAAATAAGCATGTTTCCATACCTA
Source organism: Picea abies (assembly GCA_900067695.1). Taxonomy (NCBI): domain Eukaryota; kingdom Viridiplantae; phylum Streptophyta; class Pinopsida; order Pinales; family Pinaceae; genus Picea; species Picea abies. Next base: position 13,383 of record CBVK0100848287.1, on the reverse strand, counting down.
CAACTAATAAATGCATTTGTGGTGGCCAGCCAAGGCCTTCCTATGATTAGGGGATGGACCCATAAAGGTATTTTGGGATAAAATACCATAAAGTCAACAAGATACTCCCATGATTCTAAGGATACAATCGCATTGTCTAATAAACCCTTAGGCTTGATCTTGGATTGGTTTGATAGCTCTAAGACAGTGGGTGTAGGATGAAGGTTAAGTAATTGTAATTATTCAATGGTCTACAGAGTCATGATATTTATGGAGCACCCTAATTCAATAAGAGTGTTTGGAGCAATATCATTGATGCCTACTGAAAAATTGGGTTGTCGTGATCTTGACATTCTTCTATAAATATTTTTTCTGACATGAGGTCCATCGATCTCCCGACAAATTGAATTTTTGTTTGTTCTATCTTCTTTCTTCCATGTTTCTATACACAAAGTTCCTTAATGGTTTTGGCATAAATAGGTATATATTTAATGGCTTGCAATAAAGGGACGTTGATGCAAACATTCCTTAATCCAGAGACCAATTCAAATTTGGGGTGAACAATCATTTCTCCAAGATTAACCTTTTTGGATAGGGAGGAAAACTGGATGATTTGGGAGGCTATAAATGTGGGGAAGTTGATTTGTTTCAACATTATAATTTAATTTTTTGGGAGTTGTCTCTTCTAACTCTTCTTTATTAATTATAGGAGAGTTCTTATTGAGAACCTTTCCTGACTTAAGTTGAATTTCTTATAAGTCCGTTAGGGTGACGAGATAGGTAGGAAAGGGTTTTAAATCAATGTTTAAAGTAGGTTGATCTATCTTATTATTGGGGTTAGGAATTAGTTGAGCAGGAAATTGTGTAGGTCTTAGAGTTTGGGTGCATCGAATTTGTAGTTGTTGGGGTTGTGTGAGTTATAATTGTTGAGGTGGTGTAGTTAGTTGTGGTTGTGTGGAATATGGAATTTGTTTGGGATGTGGTTTTTATGGATATCGTTGAGGTGGTGGCATAGGATATGATGGTTGTAGGGGTGTAGGATAGGTATAGGATCCCTGCCATAGGTATAGGTATAGGATCCATGGTTGGATCCCTGCCATCCTTGTTTCTAAGGACAGTTTTGAACCTACTTCTAGGGTCATCCTTTCCAAGGCATATTAGGATTCATGCAATGTGGTGAATATTATTGACTAGGAAAATATGAAGTAAATTTAGATGCAGGATTTGAATTCATACCTAGTTCCCTTGGTTGTTGTTGAGATCATTTCATGTTTCCTGGTTTTCCTTCCATATTTTATCTTCCCAACTTATTTTTTTTTCCATCGTCTACACCTCCCCTTATTTCCATTTTTCTTTTATCCTTTCTTCTCTCCCTTTCTGGTTACTATACTTAGTCATATTTCAGTGATTGGCAGGTTCACCGGTTGGCAAAACTTTATCTCCATCCACTTGCTCATGTGATAAGTCCACTAATACGCTTAGCCATTTTTCAATTGCACGGGTTCGTGGGTTCAATCCCTCATCCTCCAAGTTCCATGACCTCACTTTGCACCCCAAGTTTCGTGATCTACATTTTTACCATTATCCTTGTCGTGGGTGCCAAGCTCCAAATTATTTTATTCATTTTGCATGCAAGTCCGACCGACCACATTTATACAGTTAGTATATTTTTTATCACCCATAACCGCGGGTTGGCGGGTTCATGAAAAGCTTCATATTCAAATTCTCTCTCGTCTGTCCTCACCATTTTGTCTATTTTACCAATACGCATTAAGTGTTGTTTAAAGCTAACAATTGTTGTGCATGGTCCAAAAATATCATCATTAATGGCGAAAGACTTGAGGAATTACTCATTAAATTTCATTAAATATTCATTTTCCAAGGGATCAAAATATAATTATCTCTATGAAAAAAATTAATTGAGGTTATTATCTAGCTGAAGAAATAGTCCCATCAACCTCTGGAAACATCAACTAGACAATAGTTTTGTGGTGATACTCAGAATATCTTTGGTCGTGAATACTGGAACTTTCAGTGGTCAAGAAAATATTCATATTATTCCTCTCCTCCTATACAAAAAGATGTAATTTGGGAATTTGGAATCGCTCGTGTTGGGTGTGTTCTTGAGGTTTTTGATTGTAAAGAAATCATTGCATGGTGTGTGGACACGTACATGCCAATTCAAAGAATTATACGTACAAATCTAGGATCATTCTCTGATTTCTCTTCCACCTCAAGTTTTTCCCAAGATGTTAAAGCTGCCAAAGTTGACTCTTACTTTCAAAGGTGAAGATTGTAGAGAATTCTTGAAGAAACATAACAATGGGCTTGACCTCCTTCCAGAATATGTGGAGAATCATACATCTATCCCAACATACATAGCCATAATCTAGGTTGATTCTTTTAAAAACCCTTATCGAGAATTGCATGGCTATTTACCAGGTTGTTAGGTCAGGAAAACACTTCTTCTATCTCTCGCGTGATTTTATATATTCTATATTTTACAGTGCAATAACATGCCATTTTTTATTGGGGAAAATTCATTTCTATCGAAATATCGTCCTAGTTATCACACTATAAAAGGACATAAAATTCTTTATTGCCTCTTCTATAATATTTTCTATTATGATTTGTTGTCAATTCCTAAACTTAACCATAAGTAAGAGGGTGAATTGTGAAATAGATCCAGTTACCTTTTGGTATCAGGCACTATGGAGACATAAGACCCCTCTATTTTTCTATGAAGTTTATAATAATTTTGTTTCATTCTTCAAAAGGACGTTGTTGGGAGAAAACACTTCAAGGATATCTGAACAAGCTACCATATTTTTAGAGAAAAAATGAACAATAGACCAAATGGATAATCACAGTGTCATAAGGATATTTTGCTTGAAAGATAATCCTTCTTTTCTCCCGTATCATGTATCTGAAAAACTATTTATTATAGAGGTGGCAATGCAATATAACTTCTGGCTACATTTTTCCATGAAAAAAGGAAAAATCAATTTATTCCCATGCCATGGAATATTGGAGAGTTCATGTTCAAAAATACAAATAAAATTGACGAATTTGTAAATTTTTTCAACAATGTGAATTTAAAGTATGCTGAAAAGATCAAAGGTTTTGATCTGAACAAAATATTTGTGGGACATATTCCTTTAGTGGGTTTCAATAACTCTTTCATTCAGACTATCTTGAATGAAGAAGAAGAAGGTAACAAGCAAATCATTCTTGTACAAGATGTTGGCGATCTAGAAACATTGCTTAGCAGTAATGATTTTTATAAGCAAAATGGAAAAGGTCCCAGTGAAAGAAGTGATCAATCTCTAGTTGTTACTCCCAAGAATCCTACATCCAAGAGTAATTCTCCAACATCCCACCTAGTTAAAAAGGTTGTCAACCATAGTTACAGTGGAGGGGGAGAAAAGAATCCTCCCCTTGAGAAAATTGAGAGTTCACGCAAGCTCCCCGTGAGAAAGAAAAGGAAAAATTTAGTGCAAGAGGAAGAAGGTAATCTTATATAAAATGACATCCAAATCTTTTCTTTGGAGGATATGGAACTAGAAGTAGATATTGAGAAAATATTTCCTGCAATAGAACAACTAGAAATATGGCTCAACAAAATTCTTTATTGGAAGTCGTTGGAAATGAGACCTTCATTGAAGAATAATCCTTCACTTTTCAAAGTGTTTTTTTAATTTTTATAAAGAGTCTAAAATGTTGATTGTAGAAAGAAGTGACACGAAGAATAAAAATGGAAATTCCCGCTCAGAGGTCGACTTAAAGGATATGCAACGGTCCCAAATTTCCAACAAACAATAATAATTAAAATCACCAAGTACAAATCCTTTCCTTTATTTTAATCACTTTAGAAATGACTAAATAAATCTAATTTATATAATAAGATTATTATATATATGGTCTCACCGAATTTATTCATCAAGAAATTCTATAATATTGAATATATATACAGGAGTAGTGGAAAAGTAAATATGATTAAATTAAAGTCGATGGATATTGAGGAATTCATTTAATAACCATAGATCCTTACAAAAATTATCCTCTACAACGACAAGATCTAAAGGTTGCATGCATGGATATTTGTAAACTTACATACGTCTGAATGTTATGGTGATAACCAATACTAGGTATGGATTTTACTATGCATCGAAGTAACTACACTAGTATCACACTCAAATATAAGACTCTAGGAAGCACGAAAGGAGATAAATTAGACAAGTCTGAAACATATATGAGATACTGATTAAAGGTGTTATTATTAGTCATTCTAATAGAGTAAAGGAGATAAATTAGGAAGCACGAAAGGAGATAAATTAGACAAGTCTAAAACATATTATTAGGAAGCACGAAAGGAGATAAATTAGATAAGTCTGAAACATATATGAGATACTGATTAAAGGTGTTATTATTAGTCATTCTAATAGAGTAAATTGAAGGAACATTAACGGTTCTTGAAATGAAGGTATGATTTCCTATGTCAATCAGAGAACCAACAATGAAATATCGAAAGAAGATAACTAAGTACCTTTAATAACCTATACACATGATTGGAACACAATTTTACAACCACACCACTAGATAGTGATTATCTGGTCACCTACGAAACTCATCTCTGATAATAATTTTGGTAAATGTGTCAATCAATTATTTTTAAAAGTAGGAGAAGAAAGATAACTTGAGTATCAACTAAATGAAAGTCAATGCTCAACATCGTTCAAGCATACAAAACTGCATCAATAATGTGTATATTCAAACCTTGAAAACAAGACAAAGTTAGGCAATCAGAAATTGTAATAACCAAAAGGGAATCCATCTTCAATGATCTTAATAAGATATGGTTTAATCTCAATACCGAGAGTACATTTGTGAAATCCCTCAAAATATTTCCATCATTATGATATATAATAAAATCAGAATTAGAAACACCAGTGTTCAACTTAATTATTAGTATATCAACACTAGATTTTATGATAATCATAAAACTTTCATTTACCAAATATCATTGATATATCCATCAACTATAGTGGGTGGAAGAGATTTTACAATACCCACCTTTAGAAGCCCGAGATATTTGAATATATCAAAATATGTACAAAATTGTATCTAAATTTAATATTCCCAAATATCACAAGTGGATCATCAAAGAGTTAATATTTCAATTACAAAAATGTATTTTTATTAATCTTGACTTATCATGAACAAAGTTACCATAAATTTTGACCGATCAACCTTAGAATTTACCTCAGTCGTCCAATTGCAAGCAGGTTCACTCATGAAGAGAATAGAATGACTTCAAAGTTAATAAATCAAACTCCAAGCCTTAAAGACAAAAGTTAAAGTCTTTGGATTTAACCTCACAATTTCATTACATTCGTGGAACTTCATACTAGTCTCTAACGGTAACCATGGGAGTTTTGTAAATAGCAAGACCATTATCTCACAAGGATCGACTGATTAAATTAAATATTATCGTGTTATCATACTAACACCTTGCTATGCGCAGTATAGTATGAGGAGAAAAATAATAAAATTGAGTCATGGTCTGTTTGGAGATACTGAGGTGAAATGCTTTATAGCGCCACCCTAAGGTTTACCACTCGCCCCAAATTGATTTTTATTCAAAATGAAAAATAGAGAATACTGATACATTTAAAAGAAAATTGATGTTGCATCCCTAATACCCTCCTTACAAAGAGAAAAATATTCATATTTAAAAAGTAGAGTTTAGTAGGGAATCCATTATCTAGAAATTGTAGATATTTTCCAGGCATCACTCATGGATATGATATTAGAAGAACTCTAATAGGTAATACAGGACTGTAAGGTAATTAGACAGATGTACATGTTTGTTAATATATTGTAAAGTGCAGGGATGAAATTTTTGGAATACCGTAAACAATGAGGAAGATGAAATCAACGTTGTAACACTATATAATTTGCGTGAAGACAAAATTTTCATAGAGAGTTTTTCCAGATATCCTTCCTTGTTACTATTATGTTTTACTATATTCAATATTCTTTTTATCTACTATATAACTAGAGAATTCTTAACTCTATATATAATTTGTATAAAATAACAATCCATAATATTATCTAGGAGACACCTCCGTTAGAGAATTGACATCAATTTCTGATTGGAATTCTATCACAATTTGCAATTATTAATTGGTATAAAATAGTAATTCAGCTCAATAATTGATTTACAAAGGACGAATCTAAATAATACAACATTTCTAGAAAGGATGATCAATTCATAATATAATATCCGTTCAATAATTCCACATGCATTATCTTCCTTTGAATCTACTACTTATACATTATGATTTCTGTAGAACAATAAAATTCTTAAATATAAAATACCGTAACCAAGGAGGTGGATAGTTGATGATGATATTAAACCCGGATAACTTGCACACTTTTTCCTTTCCTTCGCCTACTAATCCAATAACTTCATTGGTGCCTCCCAACCAATGCTAGGGGTACTCTTCTTCCCCCTTAGCCCCCCGAGCTGGAAAGGGGCCACACACAAGAAACAACAAACAATAGCTTCAATATTTCCTCATAAGGTAGAGCTTCCACTCCTTCTTCAAGCTTGGTATCCCAACTCTCACAAGTAAAATACAATCCCCAATAATTTTGGCAGCATAACATTACCAAGAATAAGTGAGATCCATTTTACTTCTTCACCATTTGTTTTATAGAGATTTACTCACTGACACATGTCCTCATGCACAAACAATTAACTTTTTAGATTAAATTAATTATGATTATTCATCCCCACACTTTCCACACTCTCCCCAAGTTGCAGAAGTAATTACCATTTTTATTTTATTTAAAAAGTCAATTTCCCTCACATTCCCCAATGTTGGGTATGTGTTATATTCTTTGCATGTGTGTGTGTGTGGGCGCATCAAATTCGACAACTACGTCTGACGATCCCAACTTCTTTGTGTCATGTGCGCTAGGATATTTCCTGTGGGGGTTCCAGGGGGGGCCAGATTTGTCCCCCCTAGTTATGCACAATGTTCGACTTTGGGTGGTAGCCCAAAGCGTACGAGGTTCAGGGCAATGCCAAATATTTTTTGGGTGGTTTTTTCTATTTTAGCTGATTTTTCTATTTTTAGGGGTTTTATAAATTAATTCTGAATTAAGGGATTAGGGTTTTGGTATCTACGAAATATGTAAAATATTTTATATATTGTATGGTGATTGGTGAAATTAATACAATGAAGAGTTGAAAGCTGCGACACCAAGGAAGGTTGGTTTTCTCCCGGTTAAGGGTTTCCAGCATAAATCTCTATGTATTGTGTGTATGAGACATTGATTAATTTATGTTTTTCTTAAGAATATGTATGCATTGCTTTTCTTCACAGGTTTAAAACTTGCACCCAAATTCTCATTTAATGAGTGTCTCCTAACTAGATCTTAGTTAGACTTGGATTAGGAGTCTTCTTCTAGTTAGAATAGTGGTAGCTTGACTCTATATACTATTCTATGTGTACACCTATTCTCTCGTATTTTATTTCTTTCTATTTTAAAAATCTCTTTTATTATTTTCATGCACACATGTGCAATTTATCCAATCTTTAGATTGTATTCCCCTTTTTCCTAGAGTTTGATTATTCTCCAATCTTTTAACTTATGTCATAATTCATTTAGTCCCTTAATTTAGACTTAGACTTAGTTTTAGACTTAGGCTTAGACTTTTATCGGTCTTTATAATTAATAAATTCATTTTTTAATTAATTATTTTAATCCAACAAGGTCTAATCATTTAAATGTTTTCTAGGCCACCTAGATTTATTGACTCATTTTTTTAATTATGCGACGTGCCCTTCAAGATGCACCTCCGTGCTCCAAGGGTACCGCTCACCTTTGACTAGTTTTGGAAGTTTTATGACCCTTGGAGTTAACACTCCACTCTGTCGACCTTGTGAGATACTAAGGGCTTCTAAGTAATAAGGACTCTTCCTTATTGTGCACTGCCTAGAAATCTTCATGAGCTACTGTTTCAGTCTGCCCTCATGACATTTTCGACCTCTCGAAATAGGTAATCATTAACCTACCATTCGGGACACAACAAGAGTGCTAGTAGGCTATGACAGAGACGCTTCCAAACCTCTCTGTCAATGTTTGGTTTTTTTGTATGGCCCATCTACTCCTTATGTGAGTCAGATTAGCAAGCATCATCAAGCCTACATCTACTAATAAAACCCGTGTGAATAATCCATATACATAAATCATACTATAATCAATCATATGTCACAAGTGCATAAATAAAATACTCAATCAAATACAATTCACTCCCCGACTCAATCCAGAGTCCAAGGAAGTCCATTGATGCCATCAAAATCCATAACTTGTCATGTGTCCTGCACACTCAGGAAAACTTGTCAATAGCATCTTCCAATACATATACATCAAATAATAATAAGTCACAACACATCATCATCATCATGTATAATCCATAATCGAAACAAATCACAATGTACCATAACTAGATCACTTGCACGCAAGTGTCCTCAAAGAATAATTCAGTAAAAGTGTGCTCAATAGAGAGGGGTGCTACAAGGAGGTACAACAATATAAATTCCAAGGAATCAAAATAGGCTCCCATGAGATAATTAGTTCCCATCAAATGGAAAATCTCCTAAACAAATTTCATTCTGGCATTATTTCCCAACTCCACTCCATTCAAGCCATTGAGACACCCTCTGTGCATCCTTACCTCTAATATATCCTCTCACAACACCAATTTTTTTTTACCACTCCCCAGGGACTTTCCCCTTCCCATGGCGCCCATGATTTTTCTATTCCTCTCATACCGTGTAGTCTTCCTCCAAATGTTGTCCTTTATCGTCATCCCTTTTCGTAGAAGAATGAAATTGAGAAAATTATTAAAGAATTGCTTGAAGTAGGTGTTATCCATCCTAGTACAATCCCCTATTCTTCTCCTGTGGTCATGGTACTCAAGAAATAAGTCACTTGGTGAATGTGTCCCAATTTTCATGCCCTCAACAAACTCACAATCAAAGACAAATTTCCCATTCCTACCATTGACAACTTATTTGATGAATTGAGTGGTGATCGCATGTACTTCACCAAACTTGATCTTTGTTCCGGCTACCACCAAAGCCATATTAAAGAGGAATACATTTACAAGACCACATTTAGAATTCATGAGGTTCACTATGAGTTCTTGGTAATCCCCTTTGCCATGTCCCGTATCACCCACGTAGATCAAGTTCTCCATCTACTCTCTCAAGACCAACATTTCCTCAAACAATGTAAATTTGTCTTTGGAGCCTCGAAAGTGGAGTACTTGGGTCATATTGTCGGAAAGGATGGTGTACGAGTGGATCCTAAGAAAATTGAAGGTATGCAGGATTGGCCTTTCCCTAAAAATCTTAAGAGATTTCATGGTTTTTCTAGGTTTAGTGGGATATTATCACAAGTTTGTTTGGAATTATGGAAAAATCGTAGTCCCTCTCACTAGTCTCCTTAAAAATGATGCTTTTTCCTGGACTCTAGCAACTGATCAATCCTTCCACACCTTGAAAAATGTTGTGTGCATGAGCCCTGTCCAAGCCCTTCCAAACTTTAAAAAGACTTTTCTACTAGAATGTAATTCTTTCGAGAAAGGAATTCAGGTCGTCCTCATGCAATATGGAAGGCCTTTAACATTCACTAGCAAATAAATTTCGGAGAGAAATTTGGCCCAATCAATTTATGAAAAGTAAATGTTATGTATTTTGCATGTCATGGATCTCTAGCATCCTTATCTATAGGGGAAATGATTCCAAATTAAAAATGATCATAAGAGCCTCAAATATTTTCTGGAACAACAAATTTCATCCCCAGAGAAACAAAAATGGGTGAAAAAGATATTTGGATATGATTATGAGATCATTTACAAGAAGGGAAAGGAAAATGTGGTTACTAATACTCTTTATAGAAAGTATTAATAACAAGGGTCTGTCTTTTCCCTCTCCTTCATTGTACCATATTGTATTCAAGTGGTTCACCAGGAATGGCTACAAGACCCCAAACTTTCTCTCTTGATCCAACAATTGCAACACCATTATATAACTTCTCCAGGGTACTCTTGGCACAATGAAGAGATTTTCTATGAAAAAATTAAGAGATTCTCTACAAAGGTCGTTTGTATGTAAGAAAACAGTCACAACTTAAATCCACTGTGCTTTATGATCTTCATGCTTCACCCAGATATTGGAATTTAGAGTATACCAAAACCTATGAACAAGTCAAACATTCTTTTTTCCGGTATTGTATGAAATAGGACATCCACACCTTTATGGCTTAATGTGATGTTTGTCAACACAACAAAGAAGAAACAATCAAAGCTCTGAGTCCACTCCAACTGCTTCTGATTCCCCCTACTATTTGGAGGGATATTTCTATGGATTTCATTGTTGGCTTACCTAAATCGGGAAATAAGTCAATCATTGTGGTGGTTGTCTATTGTATTTCCAAATATTCTCATTTTAGTTCTCTTCAACACATGTTCACTGCATCCATAGTGGCTCAAATTTTCATGGATAATATTTTCAAACTTCATGGAATGCCTCATTATATTGTCTCTAACTAAGATCCAACTTTCACTAGCAATTTTTGGCAATAATTGTTCAAGCTCCAGGGAACCTAATTACATCTCACTACTGCCTATCATCCCCAGACTGATGTCTAAACTAAAGTTGTCAATAAATGTTTGGAAGCATATTTGCAATGTTTTACATCCGATCGAAAAAACTAGTGGTCTTAGTGGTTAACCGTATATGAATGGTGGAACAACACACCTTACCATATAGATACATGCATGACTCCATTTGAAGTAGTCAGTGGAAAAAATCCACCATTGGTTCTCTCATAAATTCTAGGTTTCTCGAAGGTTCAGGAGGTTGAATTTTTTTTTATAGTTCGAGAGGCCATTCTCTGTACCCTTAAAGAAAATTTGGTCATGGCTCAAAATTTCATGAAGCAACAAGAAGATTAGGGTCATTCTGAACATCAATTTGCTGAAGGGGACTAGGTGTTTCTTCATCTATAACCGTATAAGTAGACTTCACTCAATTTGAACATTTTTAGAAAATTTCTCCCAAATTTTATGGTCCTTATAAAATTATCAAGTGAGTAAGGCTCATGGCCTACCAAATAGCTCTTCCCAATCATTCTAATCTCCATCTTGTTTTTCATGTCTCATGCTTAAAGAAAGTGATTGGAAGTAAGTGTCAAACTCAAACCATTCTCCCTAAGTTGGATGAAGAGGGTTCCTTTTGGTTGTAGCCACAATCAGTCTTAGACCAACGAGAGCATCATATCTATCGTCACACCATCAAGAAAGTGTTAGTTCAATGGAAAGATACAACTCCAGAAGATGTCACTTGGGAGATGACCACTATTCTACAACAATTTCCTCATCTCAAACCTTGAGAACAAGGCTATTCTTCAAGGGGGAGGTCATGTTAGGGAACTGAACTCCCTAACCCCTCACATAGGTAGAATACTATTTTTTCCATGTAATAAAGGCCTACGTTAGTTAATAAGGCCTATTTAATAATTGTGAACAAGTCAATGTAAGAAGACCTAATAGAAAATTCCACTTTTAGAAATATCTTCCTCTAGAATGTTCCTTATAAGATAGAATTAGTATAAATAAGAGTAGGAGGCATGCGGAACTTTGTATTGATAATTTTTGTAATAGAGCATTTCTTTGTTGGAGGTTTCCTCCTCAAAGAGGAAAGTGAACATTGCTTCCTATCAATAAAGATATTCTTTTTTGTTGTGGTTCTCTACATTTTATTGTTACCCTGGTATTTTTTTGCAGTATTTTATTTCTTCTTAATATAATAGATATGGTACCTAACAACTTGATTATCCCCTTGGTATAGCATTTTGAGTCTTGGTAGAGTGGGGAACTATTGTTTTGGATGTTCTACTACACAAATGACACATATTTTAATATTATAAATATGACATTCTCTTAGTGATTGTTTTTTTGAAAGATTGTTTGTTGTCATTGATGTCAACCCTAGTCATTGGTTTTGGACCGTAAGATTGATGAAGGTATTTGGACATGAAGGATAATGCACATGCAGATACAACACCCATGGATGCATAATATACATCATGTTGTTTTCGATGGTAGTGGCACGTCACATGGATCCTCATGGTTGAGGAGAAATGAATTTTTGAAGATGACAAAGTGAAGTGAAGTGAAGAAGGAAGTACAGGTTGGCCCTGAAGATAATCAAAGAAAAGAATTACAAAATAAGAAAGTGTCATGTCGAACCTAATGTTAAAAGGAAGTGACATAAAGGGTATAAATACATCTCATTCAACATTCATTTTTCAACACACACAAGTGTTTTAATGAACAATGAGATATAAGTCGAATTTCAAAGGAAATCTGAAGTAAAGAAGGACGAATTTCAAGGGAGGATGATGTCTTTTGGTGATGTGTTCTAAGGTATGTTATTTAGATGTCATATTACCATTTTCACTATAACTTGTTTTCTAGAACGATTTAGATGGTGAAATTGGTATGGTATTTATAAGACATATCTAGGTACCGTGCTAAAAATTTAATCTCTTTATTCTCTATACTTTTGGAGATACACTCTGTGGAAGATAGGGTTTTTGACTAGTCCTGAAGCTAGTCATGAAAGGTGTTCTGGGTAAAACAGTCATAATGTCTTCATATAGAATCAAAATGAAGTGATACTAATTGAATTGGAAAGAGTATGGGTTGTAGTTACCTGTGTACAAATTTCAGAATATGATGTTAAACATTGAGCGTGGGGCATGTTGTACATGTTTGGTCTCCTGAATAAACCAAAATTGAATAAGGTCTACCATTTTCTCTATAACTCCTTTTCTGGGAGGATTAAAGGAGTGAAAATTGGAGGATTTTCAGAGAATACATTGAGTAATATTATCTAAAGGATCATAGTATTCCAAGAATTGAATAATTGCATAAGTTGAAGAAGTCTTGGGAAGCATAATCAGGTTCTATGTGATCGTTGGTTGATGGTGATAATTTAATGTAAATTTTATTATCTCTCATATATTATTGGGTGGTGTTATAACCCTAATTTGCACCAGACATGCTTACCTGGCATCAGGCCATCTCAGATTCCTTCTTTTCCAAAACATTGCTGAACAACTCTTCTTAAAAACCCCTTTTATAAAAACCCACGTGCCCTACTCCATTACTGCATGCATGTACATGCTAGCTGACCCAAGACAGCCTGCGTGTACCTACAAAAGCACGGAAAAAGGAAAGTTGCTAATGGAACACAAAGCTTTGGGTAAGTTAACTAAACCTTTCAGCCATGCATGGCCGGTCACTCGACCAAATACCTA
>CBVK0100848284.1:0-13651 GCA_900067695.1 Picea abies | reverse complement strand
ATCATCTTGTACTTGAACATTTTAAGTGGGGTAAAAGGAGGTTGCCCCCTTGAAGAGGCTTATTATCTGAAATTATCTCAGTTTCAAGGCGTTGAGTACTTTTCCTGAGGTTTTTCCATGCTATATTGATGTTTGGTTCTTAACACTAACCTCCCTAACCCCTCATGTAGGTAGAATAATAAATTTTCCATGAAATAAAGGCCAATATTAATAAGGCCTAGTAATAAGGAAGAATAAGTCAAATTTAAGAAGAAATAATAGAAGCTTTCGCTTCTAGAAGATATTCCTCTAGATTGTTCTTGTGGTAGATAGATTTAGTATAAATAAGAGTCGAGGGCATGAGAATTTTTGTCTTGATATTTATTGTAATAGAGCGTTGATTTCTTGGAGGTTTCCCCCTTGAAGAGGTAAGTGAACATTGTTTCCTATCAATAAAGGTATTATTCGGGTGTTGTGGTTTCATATATTGTGTTGTTCCACTATTATTCTCTGTAGTATTTATGTTTTCTTCTATTATAATAGATATGGTACCTAACAGTACCCAAAAAAGAAATTAATTCAATCTAAAAATTTTCAGTGAAAATTGGATCTCTGTCACTTAGAATAATCTTAGGGACTCCATGTAGCTTTTGAACTATTTCCATCAATGTTGCAGCTACTGTACTTGCTTTAAAAGGATGATAAAGAGAGAAAAAATGGGCATAGTTTGTCAGTTGATCCATTATTACCATGATGATATTCTTTCCTTTAGATTGAGGTAAAAATGTAATAAAATACATTCAAACTTATTCCCTACATTGACTTGTTATAGCTAATGGTTGTAGGATAATTGACATGTTGATTGTCTCTCCCTTCTTCTACTGGCAGACCACACATTCAGACACAAAATTTTGAACATTAGTTTTAAGAACTTCCCAGAAAAAATCTTTCTTGATCATGTGGTATGTTTTCAAGAATCATGAATTTCCTCCTATAGGAGAAGTGTGTAATTCCATAAAGACCTTCTGTTTGAATTGGGAATTCTTACATAAATACAAGCGATCATGGTACCATAGTGAATCATTCTTCCATACAAAATTATCTAATGAACTGGGGTCCTCTTGTATTTGTTGAATGATATTTCATACCTCTTTATCTTTCTTCCATTCTATCCTTGCTTCTTTCACCCAATCAAATTGTAGAATAAAAATATCACATAGTGAACCTATTGTTTCTTCTTCTTTCCTTGAAAGGGCATATGCCACAACATTATGTTTTATTTTTTTGTAGATAATTTCAAAGTCATAAACTATCATCTTTGTAAGTCATTTTTGTTTCTCTTATGAAGATAATCGTTTCTCCAATAAGTACTTCAAACTATCATGATCTATTTTTACTTTGAAGTGTCTTGTTATTAGGTAAGGGCGTCATTTATTAACTACATGTAGTATGGACAAGATTTATTTTTCATAAATGGGTTTGAGTAAGTTTTTTTCCTTTAATTTGGATGATTTTAAAGGCAAGGGGCTTCCTTCTTGCATTAAAAATACAACAATTCCATAGCCTAATGCATCATACTCCACAATAAATGTTTTTTTGAAGTTAGTTGTGGCCAGGATGGGAGTTGTACAGATATCCTCCTTAAGTTTTTCAAAAGCTTTAGTTGTTGCTTGAGTCCAAGAAAATGATTCCTTATTTAATAATGTGTTATATGTGTTGTTATTTAACAATATTTATTGACAAACTTATGGAAATAGCCTATCAATCCTAAGAATCCTCTAATTTTCTTCAAGGTTTTGGGAATTGGCCATTCCCTTATAGCTTCAATTTTGTTAGGGTCCACTTTTACACCTTCATGAGATATAATATGACCCAAATATTCCAATTCTTGAACCCCAAAGGCATACTTGGAAGGCTTTGCATAAATTTGTTGATCTTCCAATATGTGTAATACTCTGTCAACATGTTGTACATGTTCTTCCCAAGATTTGTTGTAGATTATTATGCCATCAAAAAATACTAACAAAAATTTTCTATGCAAGGGCTTAGCAATAGAAATCATCCAGATTTGAAATGTTGAAGGTGAATTGGTAAGTCCAAATGGCATCACCAACAACTCATAATGACCTTCATGTGTTCTAAAATTCATTTTGGGAATGTCTTCCTACCTCATTCTGATTTGATAATATCCCAAACGAATATCTAACTTAGTAAAGAAATTTTCTCCATGCAATTCATTTAATAATTCATCAATGAAATAAATAGGAAATGTATCTTTGATAGAAATTTCATTGAGATGTCTATAATCTGGACACATATGCCATGAACCATCCTTTTTTGTAACCATAACCACTAGTGAAGAGAAAGAAATTTGGCTTGGTTGAATGACGTGGACCTCTAACATTTCTTGGATCATATGATTAATCTCACTCTTTTGTGCATATTGATACTTGTAAGGCCTAATGTTAGGTGGTACACTTCCTGGTTGCAAATTAATAGCATGGTCATGATCTCGAGCAAGTGGAAGACCCTTAGGAATTTATCCAAATACCTTGGAATGATTGATGATAAATATTTGGATATCTAATGGATCAGAGGATATAGATGTTTGAACATATAGTCAGCACAATTATGCAATTACACCATGGTGTCCTTTTTTGAGTGATTTGGTCATTTTATTAGAGCTTATCACCTTAGAGGGTTTCCCTTGGATATCTCTATGCTCAATTTCTTTTCAATCCAAGGAAAATATCATTAAAATATATTTTAAATTAAGGGCCATTGTTCCCAATGATTGTAACCATTGGACCCTTAATACAACATCAATACCACTCATTTGGATGGCAATAATGGGACTATCCAAAAAATACTCCCCCATATTGAGCTTAATACTATGGCACTTCTCGGAAAAATTTATGGTACCTCCATATGCAATAATCAATTGAAAATAAGGTGCTAGATATACAAATCAATTGATATATTTTAATAATTTGTAATTGATGAAGTTATGGGTACTACCAGAATCAATCAACATTATTACCTATTTATTTTTTATGTATCCTTGTATCTTGAGGGTTTACGGAGTATTGATGTCAGTCAATGCATGCCAAAATATTGTTAGAGTAGTCTCTAGAGATATCACAATTTAAACATAGTCATTTTTCCATTATTTCATCCACTTGTTTAGGTGTCAACCTTGTTGGTTGAGTAAGGTTATGAGAGGGAAAACGGTGCTCTCTATAGTTGCTAGTGGCCACCCTTCTAGTAGCCGTATTTTCATTTTCCTCTTTCCTTTCCATATTGAAATCTTTCTCTAGGGATTTGGGTTCGAAAATATGCACCTCAAAATGCCTAAAAGATCTAAAAAATTATCCTCATGAATGTTCTTTACCCTGAGACTGAGCTTTTGGAATTGTTGAATGTGCTGTATGATTAGACCTTTTTTCCGAAGATTTATCAATTGACTAAAGAATGTATTGCTCTTAATATCCCCATAATGTAATATCAATTCATCCATAAAATGGATCAAGAAATAATATAATTTTTTTTTCTTTCACAAAGCCATTGATACCAAACAGATTGATCATTTTCTAAATAAAAGGATGCAATAGGTGCCTTTTGTAAGCTTGGCACTTGGCGTAGATCAAATTGTTGGTTGTGGAGCCTGTTCATTTGCTGGATAATAATAAAGGAAGGACCTGGCAATTTCTCTGGTGGACTTAGCCCACACTGGGTGAACCACGTAAATCTATGTCTCTCTTGTATTGTGTGTCTTCCATGTTTTATTTCTGCATTTGTTTTATTTTATTGCTCCGCGGTCCTGTTTTTCTAACACAAATTATTGCTCCATATGGAATATTCATGTTATAGGATCTTTACCATTAAACTTACTCATATCAATCTTTGAAATGAAGTAGTTCCTTGGTGTCGACTTGAAGCCTTGATGATGTGGATCTTGGAGTAATGAATGATCATGATTTTGAAATTCAAAATTTGTGCTCTCCAAAAGTGGAAAAATACTCTCCATGTGTGATTGATTCTCGACAATCTTGTTCTCCTTATTTTCACGATTTCCTTGCATTGTGTTATCTTCTTTAGGGATTCTCTCATGTAGAGCATGAAAGATCATGGACGATGTTGCAATTCATTCATGGATTTTTGTAATTCTTCCTTAATTTCATTCTTATTTTCATCCATCTTATTTTTCATTTCATTCTTATTTTCATTCATCTTATTTTTCATTTGATTTTCCAATTCTCTTTTGAGGTATTCCTGAGAATGTGTTAAATCCATGTGTTTCAACATACTAACACTCATTTTGTCAACTTGGTTTTTAATTAGGTTATCTTGTTTTTGAAGTCTTCATTTTCTTCGAAAGTCATGTTTGAGTTTTTATTAGAAGTACCAATAATATTTATTATAGAACCATTTTACATATGATCAAATACAAACAAAACTCCTTTTTTCTCTCTTTATCATGACTTTGGAATCACCAAAAACAAATCTTCCAATCAAAGGTTATGCCAATTGTAAGTTGCGTACCTTTCAAACCCTAATTTTGAGTATGTTTGGATGGTTTATATTTGTCCTAATATATATCTAAACTTTGAAACCTTTTGATTCTCAAATTTTGTCCCATAGTCGTTTGATATGGATTCTTAAACTTTGGAAAATTTCACAATCTCACCCTTCACTGATAAAAAATTATAACAAAAATACCAAAATGTCTTGTTTAAGACTAATTTAAGGATTAGTAAACAACCCCAACTTCCATGAGATATATCTCACCAATTATAATGATTAAAAATATAAAAATTTTGTCACATGTGACTCCCTATTTCTCCTTAGGATTTTGAAAATTTGATAGTCGGAAACTTCACAGAAAAAATTTTGCAACAAAATTGCCAAGCTGACTCTTTTAAAACGAATGTCAAGATTAGTCACAAACTTTGTCTTACATGGACTATATATCCTAAAGTATAGAAAACCATAATCTGAAATTTGGATCACATGTACTAGAATATGTATCCTTAATATACACAATTTTATAGTTTGAAACTTCCTAGACAAAAATATTTATAGCAAAAATCCCAAGATGACTTGTTTAAGACTAAATTTTGGATGAGTCAAAAACTCTATCTTCCATAGGTTATATATTTGAAATTATAATGACCTAGAACCTAATTTTTTTTATCAAAGGTACTTTGATATCTCTCCTAAGTAACCTACAAATTTCACTATTTGAATAGTCCCCAAAATAAAGTTATAGTGAAAATTCCAAGATGACTCACTTGAAGTAGCAAAATCATAGGATCAATGCTCTAATACCAAATGTTATGATCTAACACCTTAAAAATGATTAAAAATCAATTAATATCGTACACTTTGAGGGGAAACCTCATTTTACAATATATCCAATTATGATTACAATATGAGATGAGATAAGATGATCCTAAGACTAGGTCTCCTTGGTATATATATAGGATCCAAAGGGTACAATTATAATGAAAGGGTGCAATGAAGGGTTCTATCCTACGTACAAATATAACACTAGAAATGTAATAATTCAATATCAAGGGCTTAATAGGGCATTTTATACATAACATGGCGATTTCTATAGGGCTTAACAAATAATAGTTTCCTTGTCCATAAGATAGTGCTTCCACTTCTTATTAGCTTGAACCAGGGCATAGAGTTCCTTATTATAGATAGGGTAGTTTAAGACTCTCCCATGAAACATTTCAAAATGATAGCATACTAGCTTACATCCTTGCATCAGAACTACTTCCATAACATACCCACTTGCATCTATCTCCACTTCAAAAGGCTTTTGCAATTTAGGAAATTTGAGAACTGTTGCTTGACCAATATTATTTTTTAGTTCGTTGAAATATTTTTGTTGATTCTTTCCCACTAGAAACTATTATCATTCACTCTTATGGTATGGAGTGGTGCATATATCACTGAAAAGGATTCTATGAACTTCCATAGGTACTGTGTTTCCCAAATAAATCTCCTAACTTCCGTGACATTAATAGGAAATAACCATTTTATGATGGCCTCCATCTTTGTGGGATCTATCTTGAGCTCCCCTCTACTAATCACATACCCTAAATACACCAATGATTGCTAAGAAAAATAATATTTCTTGAGTTTAGCCAGTAGATAGTGCTTTTTTAGAGTCTATAACACCTGTATGAGATGTGATATGTGCTCCTCTCAAGTAGATATATAAACCAATATATCATCTAAATACACTATAACAAATGAATCTAAATATGGGCATACATCGTTCATCAATATCATAAATGTAGATGGCACATTACATAAACCAAATGGCATGACCAACCATTCATACAAACCTTACATTGTATTGAAGGTGGTATTTGAGGTGTCTTCTTCTTTGACACATACCTCGTGGTATATCGATTTGAGATCCAACTTGGTGAAGTACTTGGCATGCTACAACTAGTCTAGAAAATCATCAATCTTGGACAAAGGGTACCAATTCTTGAGTGTAATTTTGTTCAAAGCTATGTAGTTGACACACATCTGCCAAGTCCCATCCTGTGTAGGAACTATGATAATAGGTGACCCATCATTCACTTCATCTACTTCCATAACAAATTATCTATATAACCCAATATTGGGTAATGGGGAGCCAGGGAACCACTATATCTCATGCTCAACTTCCCTTTTAGGTGTTATCCCTTTAGGCTCATAGAAAAATCTTATGTATGCATGTAGAAACTCCTCCAACTGATGTTTTTTTCTCTTTAGTACATCCCTCTAGGGATGCCTTTTCTCTTACCAATTCATCTCCTAGTTGTTTCTCCTGTAAGGAAAGCAAAACATACTTCTTACTTGAACTAATCAACTTTTTGGCCTGGTTAACACTTACTAGTGAGATATTTGATTTACCTTTATGTGCATTGATGATGAAAGAATTCATATCCTTAATCAGGTGATATTGCTTTTTTATCCTCATTAATATTGCATCCGCCATATACATGTAGGGTCTTCCAAACACTGCTCCACACATGTGAAGGGGTACTACCTATAACTCCACTTCATCAATAAAATCTACACTTACAACAAATTTGATTTTACACTATTTCATGACCTTGATATTTGAATCCTTGTTTACCCACCCCAATGGATGTGGTATAGGATAACCATGAACCTCCAACCCAAGCTTGTTGACCAAATTGATTGTTATGAGATTGTCCTATGAATCATAATCAAATAGAGCATCTACCTTAAACTTGTTAACCTGGATATTGATATGGAATAATTTTGTCATATCCTTCTCTTCCTTATGATGAAGGATACTTATATTCACCTCCTTCCACGGTGAAGTGTAGGAAATATTTTCATCCACATATAAGTTGATATCTACTCAATTGCTTGAATATATGGCTAGAAGGTTCTTCTTCTTGGAATATTTCTTATGGTTATTAGGGTTTATATCTAGATCTAGTTTCCAAACATTTTCCTTAGTGTGGCCATTGATATTGCAATGGTTATAGTGGTTACTTGGATCCTTGCACTGATGTGTAGCGGTTGTCATCTTCTTGTATTTCCCTTTCCACTTCTTCTTCCCCTCATTTGAAGTGTCTTGGTGTTTTTTTTGTTTGGAAGCACTTGGCTATCCTTTCTTTTTTCCTATATTTTACATATATTGTGCTTTCACACATGCCTCATCAAATATCTTGGGTCTGAAGAGCATCATTGCTTTTGAAAATGACTATGTAGACCCTCTAGATACTTGATGAGTACATCTAAGTTCTTGGGACAGATACCCAACATTACAACCATCTTTATGAATTCGATGGTGTACTATTGCACACTCTTCCCTTGCCTTTTACTGAAGTAATTCCAACAAATCCATTGGTCCTCCATATATCTGATCGAGTATAATTGGTACTTAATGAGGGTTTTGAAATCCTCTCACTTAGTTATTGGTGGATCACCCTCCAACCTAAGTGTCTTTGTGTAGCTTTCCCACCAAGTTAATACATGGCCCTCTAATTTTGTTCACGGAAAGAAAATCTTCTACTCCTCATCTATATTGTGAACACTAAAATAGATGTCTGATTGTTGCAACTAATTATTCAACTTTACTACATCAATCTCACCTTGGTATGGCTTGATATCCATTTTCACTTCTGTTTTAAATAAATATTGTGAAGGGGTAATGGCACTAGAACTTGGTTACTCTTTCTCAAGCTCTTTCCTCAACTCCTTTTCTAGGGATTCATTATATACTGGCTTCCCCTCTAATCTAATCTTTGAGTTAGAACCCCCAACCTCCTAGAATGATCCAAGCTTGTTTGTTAGAGGCTCCATGACAAGGGCCATATTGTGAGAGATATCAATGACTTACTCTTCCATCCTCATAAATCTATTTTTTGTTGGATCTCAAGGGTTGTTGTGAACAAACTCGTCTACTATGGCTAGGGTTCTAATACTTTCTTCTTAAGCCAATTCTTGGATCCTGCAACTTCCCACAAATACTCCAAATAAAATTACTCTGATACCAATATGATCTATAAACTACTATGGATATTCCATTGGAACAACTCATCACAAAATATCTTATAATAAGTTGAAATATTTATTACGAAAGTTTATTTCCTTAGATCCCGTATTCGTTATCTCTAGTTGATTGCTCTATTTTTTTTATAGAAAATAACTGAAATATGAGAATAAAAGAACAAAACAATGAAAAAAAAAACACCATCCACACAAATAAACACAAAATTTATCTTGGGAAACTCAATATGGGAGAAAACCCAGCTTGAAGGTGAGGCCTATGCTTTTCTCTCTTTGCTTTAGTTATTAATAATGAAAATACAAAGGAATGACCACTCACTATGGAGTTTCCTATGACACTATAACTTGAAAGGTTTCTACAAAATATTCCTCCTTCTTTGTTATGGTCTAAAAATACCACTCTAATATGTTTTTCTCGGCTATGAACAAGTACCATGCTAAATAATGGAACCCCTTCTCTTCCTAGTAGCCCGATATTTAACATAGCCTGATAGTAATCTAGGGTTATGTTTTTTGCATCTTCAACCCTGAATTAGTGATAAGGTTATAGAATTCTTATAATATTATTGAAAGTCCACATGTGGAAAGCCCCACAAGTGTGAGTAATGGAGGTTGACGTGGCATCCACTGGTACCATGGTGGTCAACAAGGTAGGTCAACTTACAGGAGGCATTTCGCATATGAGCTCCAATTAAGGCAATTCTTTCACCGTTAGAAAGGCCTCAATGTTTATAACATCGTCACAGGATATCCAAGTAGTTTTTTGATGAAAGAATGTTGTTTAATTCCTCAAAATGGCTCCGAAAGGTTTCAGACCCAATTTTCCAAACTGGGACTTGCCACTAAAATGGCCCTGAAAACCAATTCCTCCAATTTTTTCCACCCAAAAAGACCCAAGAAAAATGAAACATTATATAGTTATCTAATCCAGATCATATACCATGTTTATTGAGAATAGTATCATATCTCTTATGAAGGCTCATTCATGTTGTTGATCGAGATCCTAAACTTATGTCATTGCAGGCATCAAAGAAATTATGGATTTTACAATTTCTAATCCTTTCTACGTAGAGTGAACTACTCCATTGTGTCGGGAGCACCATATTTAATTAGAAACTCCTTTCATTTGGAGGTATTAAGTTTTTTGGGGGGTTTAAAATCTCTTTCATGCTATTTTAATATTTCAATTTTGTTTTGAAGATCATGTTTTTGGTTTGCTCCCTTTGTGATATGTGTATGTTATTTTCCATCTGCCTTGAGAGATTTTGGAAAATTAGTCCTGCATGTGCTCCTTGCCTTACACATTGTGTGATCTTGGCAAATTAAAACTATGGGGGTAAAATTCATTTTCTTGATAGATTAACCAAGATATAAACTTGAGCTTATAAAGTTTCATATTTGTTTTTCTTATTTTTTGTGTGTGATGATGTTTGAAGTTTTTTGCAAGAAAAAACAAGGATTTGGGGTTAAGCATGCACTTCGAAGAAGTTGTAAAAAAAAAGAAGAAAAATCCCCCCTTGCTTATTTTTATCATTTGTTATATCTCTTTTAATAGCTCACTTGGTTGAAAGTTACTTTATTGAAATATAAGTTCTCATCTTTATTTTAACTAAATTATTTTTTGTAAAAAAACATGCAACTTTAAGTTATAAAATAAATTTATTGTGAAGTGTTAATGTTAGTGGTAGCATAGGACATGTATTTCCGCACAAGTCTTTGTGTCTAGATGTGTGGAAATCATCCAAATCCTTGTATCCTTGAATTTACTTTAGTTAAAGGACTTATTAAAGTAAATTGAACTTTTATTAATTAATTATTTGAATTAATTGAGTTATTTAAGGAAATGCTAAAAATTAACATTTAAACTTGGCCATTGATCTCAAATGAGGTGAGAAGTAATCTCAACCATCAATCACTTTGGAGATTAGAGTTAGTTTATAACTCAAGTTTATAAAAGCAATGCTAGGGTAAAAGAGAAGGCACTTGATATATTGATCAAAGCAGAGAAGGACTTTTTCTCAGAGAGTTGGATCACAAGGGACTGTGATTCAAGGAGATCTTGGATAGGTGGATAAGGAATTCCATATAGAGATCATACGGGTCAAGAAGAAGAGATAATAGAGGCAGCCGCAAGTGGGTTTCATTCAAGCGAAGTCACAAGAAAGGGTTGTGTTTTACGAATATTGTTGTACAATATTTTCGTATGTGTACACAAGCGCTAGTGGAGACGGGCGTGTATACGCAGGTGTGTAGAAGGGATAATCACATATACCTCAAAAAACATGCAGATTTGGATCATACAACAGAACAAACTTTGCCAGGTTTTTCTGCATTTGTATTTCTCTCAATGGACCATTATCCCTATTATGGGAGCCCTAATTTTAGCATAATAAAATCATTCTCAACACTAATTTTCCCTCCGGGGTTTTTCCAAGGGTATCTACCCAAAAATATTGGTGTTTATGCATGGATGATTTGGTTTCCATTTTTTATTCCCCTATATTTATTTGAATTGAATATTCTAGCAATGTAGTTTTGCTTTGTGAGTTGCTAATTTGATTTGCAGTAAGGAAATCACTAGATAACAAGATACTTAGGTGTTGGAGTAAGAGGTTTTCAACATGGTATCAGAGCGCATGCTCTGAAGGGAAGCCAAATCTTAGATCCATCGTAGTTGATCATAGATCTATCATATCTGTAAGAGATCTTAGCATATCCATAACCAACAGTTAGAAATTGAAGGACAAATTTTAGGGAAACAATTGTACTAAAGCATAACTAGGGTTTTACAGGTTATAAAAAGGACACGACTGTACATACATAGGTCTCTTTGGAGACAGTCACATATACATAGGCTTCAGTAAACACAGGAATGTACATATGTAGGTTCCAGTGGTGACATGCGTGTACAAGTTTGTACAATTCAGTACCGGAGCAATTTTCAGCAATAGGTTATTTCCAGGGCAGTTTATCAGATCTCAGGGATGGAAACAACACTGCTGAGAGTTGAGGACAGATTGGATGGAGCATCCAAATTCCTAACTTGGAAATAAAGAGTAACTTTTTCATTAAAGAAGTATGGCCTTTAGGAGTTTGTGGACAAAGTAGTTTCTCCACCGATGGATCTGGTAGCTTTGGAAGCTCACAACAAGGAGATCAAAGCAGAGAGGGTCATCTTGGATTCAATGAAGGATCATCTAATTCCTCACCTATCTGAGAAGAAAATGGCCAAAGAGATGTTTGATTCCTTGGAAGGTTTATTCCATAGCATTAACATGAATAGGAAGATGGTCTTAAGGAATAAACTCATGTTGATGTAAATGTATAGATATGATAATGTTACCAATTATTTCATGAGGATCACATAGGTGTTTGATCAACTTGCATCCATAGGGGAAAAAACAGAGGACATAGATCTTGTGAATGTGGCATTGAATGGTCTTCCCAATTCTTGGGAACCATTTGTCAAGTGAGTCTGCACTCGGGAGAAACTCCCAGATTGGCAGATACTTTGGGATGATTGCATCCAGGAAGAGACTCGAGAGGAGTCTAAGAGTAGCAAGCAGGGAAGTAGTGATAAGAACTTAGCTCTTGTCAGTAGGAAAAAGAAGGGAAAAGGAAAGAGTTCTAGAAAGAAGGGTAACAGTGATGGAGGACCATCATATCTAGGGAAGAAGAAGGTCTTGAGTAAAATCAAGTGCTTCTCATGCCATAAGAATGGACACTATGAATCTCAGTGTCCAGAGAAGAAGAAGGGTAAAGGAAAGATGCATACAACAACATAAATAGAGATGCAAATTGATGATTTTGCAGTGAAGTTTGAGAAGGATTACTCATTATCTTCTTTCCTTTCTACCAACACAACTATGAGGAGTGTGTGGTTCTTGGAAAGTGGTGCATCTAGTCATATGATAGAAGCACGAGAGATATTTAGCATTATGACGAAGAGTGACTTAGATCTTCATGTGAAACTTGGTGATGATTCCAAGTATGACGTGAAGGGAGAGGGAACAATTACGTTCCATCTTGAGTCAGTAGGTTCGTATGATTCCCAAGATGTTCTTTACATACTAGGTTTGAAGAAGAATTTTCTCTCAGTCTCAACTATGGAAGATAAGGGTTTTTTTGTACTTTTCAGAGAGGGAAAGTATTCATACATCTAGAGAAATCTATCTTAGACACAAAAATGGTCATTGGGGTTAGAGAGGGCACTTTATATAGGTTGTAGGGCAAGATTGTTCAGGATTTGGTACACGACAATGAGAGCTTATGTGAGTTGTGACACTTGAGGTTGGGACACCTACATTATAGAGCATTGTCGATTTTGAGGGGGATTGTTATGGGTATTCTAGAGTTCAGTATTGAGTAGCAGGGAGTGTGAAGAGGGTGTGCACTTTGAAATAATTCCAAGGCTACTTTTCCTAGCAACGAGAGTAGGTCCAAGGGGATCTTGGATATTATCCATTCAAATGTGAGTGGGAGTAGGTCCAAGGGGATCTTGGATATTATCCATTCAAATGTGAGTGGGTTGATGTCAATAGAATCAATACATGGATCATCATACTATTTGACATTTGTTAATGATTTTTATAGGAAAAGTTGGATCTTCTTTATGAATACCAAGGATGAGGTATTCAGTCAATTCAGAGAGTTTATAGTTCGGGTGGAGAACTAGATAGGAAAGAAGATCAATGTCTTGAGGTCCGATAATGGGAGAGAGTACACCTCCAATGAATTCAAGGATTTCTACAAGTAGGCAGGGATCAATAGGGAGATGAAAATCTCGTACAACCCTCAATAGAATGGGGTTGTGGAGAGAAATAATTGTTCCATCATCGGTTCTGTCAGGGCTATGATACATGACCAGGAGTTTCCCATGGTTCTTTGGGAAGAGGTTGTAAAAAGACAGTGTATGTGTAGAACAAGAGTCCTAATGGGATATTGGGAGAAGACTTCGGAGGAGGCTTTCTCAGGATTGAAGCCAAAGATTGGTCATTTGAGGATCTTTGGTTGTCCAATCTACATCCATGTGCTTGTGGAGAAGAGGAAAATTTTGAAGCCTTCGGGACAGAAGGGTATATTTTTGGGGTACAATGAGACCTCAAAAGCTTACATG
>CBVK0100848269.1:0-24677 GCA_900067695.1 Picea abies | reverse complement strand
AAATCCTAAATGCTACTGAGTATACCTACCTTGCCCCATTCTATCTTTGCAACTCATCTTTTGGAAACCCTGGCCTAGCTCCCTTGACCTAGATTCTCATCTAGAAAACTCCAAATCAAAACCATAGTGAGATAAATACATAGCCTAATACAGAGCCACTTAGCCTTGTTCCTCTATTCATAGGTGTGTAACACAGATCTATAGTGAGTTTAAGAATGTGTTATTGATTTGTAATTTTCACAAAGAACCAGTTAAGTATATGAAGTCTTCTATAGCATAAACATCAAAATGCACAGTAAGCTTATAACACACACAATGATGTCAACAATATATAATTTAACATACAAAAAACTGTTGATATAATATCCCAAGACAATGTAAAAAGAGAGTGTGATAGAATTTTGACAGAAATCCTACTTCCTCTTCTCATGGGTTTTTCTATACAAATGGGCGGTGCTTAGCATTTTTTTAGCTCAGGAAACTCCCCCCAGAATGAAGATATGGCACATCATCATGCCACGAATTAGAAATAGGTATTTACTATTTTGAGAGGGGGGTTATATTAGTTCCTCTTTTATCCACTCTTTGGAGTATCCCTTAGCTCTAAAGATGTTCTAAAATTTGGGTTTGAAAACCCTATTATAGCTTTCTCTTTGCAACTGTTGGTGTTTAAATCAATGGTCTCCAAATCTTGGGAGATTTGTGGTTGACGCTTCCTCAGAGACCATGAATATAGTCAATAGGATCTGAGGTAGGCTAAGAGTGTTCCATTATTATTTGTTTTTCCATCGTTCTCACACAATCCATTCCTTTATTGTGCATTTTATAAGGAATGTAATCATAACTCTGTAATGAATAGTTTGTAACGACAATAAACTAGTTAAGTGGTCTGTTAAGAAGATGTACAACAGTTTATAACACACATGGAATTATCATTTCGAAAATAAAATGAGTGATGATGTAATAGCATATATCATGAAAACAATACACATAAATTTTTACAAAGATTTACTTCTTCTAGACAATGTTATCATTTGTCAACTCATGAAACCCTACCCCACACCTAAGTATTGTGACACCTCACAATAAAAAATATAGGAAACCAGTCAATTCTCCCAATAGCTGAAGATTTATAGCTTGTTGAGTGTAGAGATAAATTTCACAGATTGGTTTGACAAGACGGTTAAAGGATGGCCCCACCTATAGGATAAGAGATCCTATATATAGATAAGAAGAGGTAGGCAAGAGAGTTTCAAGATAGTCTCAGAGTTAGTTCTGAATGGAAATTTTATGGAGTTCATTAACCTTAGATTAACCATACATACTCCATGTCATATTTTTCTACAAGTAATGTCATACATCAGAACAATTTTAAATTTAATATTTATTTTTTTGTTAGTTTATCATCCTCGCTAGGTAGAATGCCTTGCTTCCAACAAGCCTGTTCAGTACTCTGACGGGTTTACCTAGTCATACCACAGGCCGGTACCCACTACTAGCAGACTTGTTTAGTATCTTGATGGGTTATCCTCTTACACCCTCAAAGACTGACCCTCCATATTTTAATATTTTAGTATAAGATTTCTTTATGCAAGAGGATGGGGGGACAACTTTGAAAACAAATTTTTCTTTCCTTTTTTTTCCAATTGGGATGGTATTTATGTTAGAGGATGACTTTCCATTATATTACTTAGTGATTGTCCCGATGTAATGGGTACTTAAGAGGACGTGGCCTATCTAAAGATATGATATAATCAAGTTATTTAGTGTGTAGTGGATGGTACCATTGAGAAAAAACAAAAAGGTATCTCTAGGTTCAACTCACTTTCTTCTTTTGTAATTTATTATGATGTTTCCATGACTAATTGTTTATTATACCTCCTTGTTACTCTTTAATAAATATAACTTACTCACTTACTCACGTTTCTCAGAGAAACTATATGAGAGACCTCTAAGCTTGATGGTTACAGTGTCACTTCCTTATATAACAATGAAGGTTTTCAAGAGCAACTTCTTTTTAGAATGCCTTAAGAAAATTATTTTTTTTGCAAAAATATGGCTAATTATAGCAATTCATTATTCATTTGATGCTTAGCAGACAACAAGGTTCAAGTATAGAAATGTTTTGAAAAACAAATTCTTCTTTTATATCTCCTTGAAATTGTCTACCCTTGGTGATATAAATACCTACAGAGATCTCTAAAACTGTTTGCAAATATCACAGTCTAAAATATAATAAACTAATGAGATGAATGAGATAAAGTCATAGGAACATGTATCTCATAGTTCTTTCATTAAAAGAAAATGTAAAATGAGACTCCATTAGACTCTAAGCTAAACTAACAACATGCAACTTTTATTTACTATCCCACCCTACCTAAAAACAAAGGGAAAATCTTTATTCAAGTGTAAGAACTCTTCCAATGTAACCATGTGTGGAGAAAGATAAGAAACATACTCATATCCATATATGACAAAGTTACCGCGGTGATTACATGGATATGAAGAACCAACCAACCTACTTGTTTTGGCATGAGAAAGCATTGAAGAAGAGAATAGTATTGTGGCTTGATGACCTCTTGAAACCAAATTTCAATGTAATCTTGATGTTCATCAACAATAATTTCTACGCTCTCCTTCATAATGCTATGTAGATCCTCTTCTTTTTAATGATTGACTTCTGAAGTACATAAAGTATCTATTGAGATGGATGTTGAGAACTCCTCAATCTCAGGTCTTAGTGATTTCTCTCCACTAGAGGTAGTCCATAGCTTTTCAGCTTCCTTCACTGTTTGGAAAGGAAGATCATTTTGTAGCTCATAGGACCTTGATTCTTCTAATATTTCTAGAGAGGTAGATACACTTTTGGTTGCTACCAAAATATGTTCTTCTTGAAAAGAAGAAATCCCGACTGTTGCTAGGCTTTGAGAGAGTTCTTCCAAACTAATGGTCATCTTCGAATTCATTCTCCTGGTGATGGTAAGGAAACAAAGGTTGTGTTGTTTTATTTTGTAGAGGGCTCGAGTGGCCTTGCCTCATGTCCCACTATTACTGATTCTTTGAATTTTGTTCTATAGTGCTCCTAGCATTAGTCTCTTCAGAGACTACTTTATCTCTTTGAGTTGAGCTAACTCTTGCTTTTTGGTATCGGTCCGTGAAGCTTATGAGTGGAACGTTCCTTCCCCCAAAAAGGTCGGAAGGAACCTTGGTTGAAAGTTATGATTTATATTTAATGTATCTACCATTTGGATCTCTAGGTTTATTCATGAAACAAATCAAAAACAAAAAAAAAATATACCATTTGGTTTCTAGGTCTATTCATGAAAGTAAATAAAAATAAAAAGAAAAACTACCATTGGGTTTGGGGGATCTTGGAATAACATATGTGTAGGTTCTTACCTCTTGTATTCAAGTTCCCCTACCACCAATCTAATGCTAGGGTCTAGGAATGACCTATTTCCTAACTACTTCTTACCTTAAGACAACTCCCTGGCAACGACAACAAAAATGATGGGTGTTATATATTGATGCAGAAGCATTGTAAGCAACCAACCAAGTGAGCATGAAGGAAGAAGACAGTTGGAAAGAGCAACACATATTTTACACGTTTTGAAATGTTTTTGAAAAATTAAGAAGCGGATATTAATGTAATAGCTAGAAGCATACTTGCATTTATATCTGGCTGTTGTAAACAGATCGTGAGCGATTTTCTCTCATCTGTCAAATTGTAATAGGCATTTAAGTCTATTCATGAAAGTAGGTAGATTTGAATTAAGATATTAGACAGTTTAGAGAGTAGGAGGGAAAATGGATATAGACACCCTCACCCTTATATCATTAGCACAAAACAGAAGAAAAGAGTTGTAGTGGAGAGTTGTAGAGAAGAACCCATGTACAGGAGTATTTGAGTTAATATATGAAGCTTTGACTCATATTTCATGGTGTTATGATGATTACTATTTACATATGTTGAATGGTATGCTTACAGTTGTTTTATTCTCTTTGTTATGCTTTTGTTGTTATTCTGTGTTGAATGTATGATTTCATGTTGAATGTATGAAGTCTGAGAGAGAAAAATGAGTTTCAATTGTTTCTTTTCCTGAGAGAGTTCATGTAAGGAGTGTAGTGAAACGTCCACAAGGTGTGAGTTGACAAGGGTTCTGAGTTTTATCTTAGAGAGCTAAGGAGGGATACCATTGTTCTCATTCCAGCAGAAGTGTAGGTGAACCAAAAAAGTTGTGCAAGGTGTGCACAGGCTATTCAAGGCCTTAGAACTTATCAACTAAGGTCGAAAGGGGAAGGATTGTTGTTGCTGAGAGTGCACAGAGTCGAAATATCAAATACCCTGGAGTATTTGAATAATTTCCGCAAGGAGTGGGTGCAGGAGTCCTTTTAGAGACTCGAGTTTACAAGTAAAATCTCAAGAGGGTCGGTGCCTTTGAAGTGTTCTAAGGAATATAGGAAGCAAGATCATCATGTAGAAGTTAAGTCCCAGAGAAAGAACGTTGAGTCAATTTGGGCCAGAGATTCATAGGAAGGAATCAAAAGGTCCAAATTCTCCATGGAGAACTCGCGAAGTTGCAGGGACCGTAAGATCCAGTAAAGCTATAGGGTGGTTAGGAGTTGGACGAACCCACCACTCTAGTTGCAAGAATCAATGAAGACCGTCGATCATGGTCATTTTGGGCCATTGGATCACTCTTTCGAACTCCAAGTTCATGATTTTGGAGGGTAGGAACAATCATTGAATAAAAAATCTCTTCTCTATATCATGTATTGGGGTTTCGAAGGTTGGGAGGAATCAGTTTCAAATGTATAAGTCATGAAGGACCGAGGGCCAAGGTCTCGGGCGAACACGTGGTGCATCCATCAAGTGGGGACTGCATGGTTGACAGGTGGACACTCGTCACCTGAGAGGGAGTCAACACCCTATTGACTTCTCATGCTTCGGGTTCTCGTAAGAAATAATAACAAAGGCTCAAAAAACCAACATGCGAAGTTGCGAGCCACGAGAAGTGCTGAAGAAGTCAAACCTTCTCTTACTTTCCCATCTCAGAGTTTTGTAAAAGAAGGGCCTAGAGGTTCAACCCTTCAACTCACTAACTTGCGAGTTGCGAGTGAGGTTAGTGCTTAGCTCTAGTCGATGATTACACGTGGAGGGCACTAACAAGGAGTAGCCATATCCCATCGCATCTTGGGTATCGACATTTGGTGAAGAAAATTTGAGGGTCTTCGACGCGCGAACATGTGAGTTGTGAAAGATGTTTGCATAAGGACCAAATCATGGTCGTATGGAATTGTAAGGCTTGAACCTGGAGTTAAGTTGGACAAGCGGGTTTTTCATGAAGGACCTATGGATACACTCTTGTGTGTGTGTGAGAATTTCCTGTAGGGAAATTGAAGAGTCAATCCGACTTAGAGGAGAATTAGAATGATCCAGTGCAGATCTCAGCCTGAGGGTAGGGGGTCTGTGTCAGTTGTGGTATCAGAGCTTAGAAAAAATTCTTTGCTTTCTATAGCAAAGAGAAAAGAGAAAACTTCTCAGTAATGCCATCGAGAAGAAGAGATAGGCCAATGCATGTTCCAGTAGTGGAAAGAGAAATGCGCGAAGTACATGCCAGGCTTGATGCTGTGGAGACAACACAGAGGCACACAATGGACACTAGGGATATCAGCAAGGATGAAAGTGAAAATGAAGTTGGACATGAAGGAGAAGAAGTAGCAGTCGAAGATGCTACGGATGAACACCTATTCAGGGTTGTTGCAAGGATAGGTGCCAGAGAAAAAATGGACATTCCAGTGTATGAGGGAAACTTGGATGTTGAAGAGATTCTAGACTGGATTAGAGCTCTAGACAAATACTTCAGCTATGAGGATGTCGAGGAAGACAAGAAAGTCAAACATGTCATTACTAGACTTAAAGGGCATGCAGCACTATGGTGGGATGAACTGCAGGCTGACAGACCCTAAAAAGGCAAGCAGAAAATTAAGAGCTGGAACAAAATGGTTTCAAAGATAAAAGCCAAATTCATACCCAAGGATTATCAAATCACTCTGTTTCGGAGGATACAAAAGTTGAGACAGAAGTTGATGTCAGTGAAATAATACACTAAATAATTCTACAGGATAAACATCAGAGTAGGTCATTGGGAGAGTGATGATGAAAAGGTTTCCAGGTGGTATATGATATGACATTCAAGATGAGATGAGCATGATGACCATTTGAAATGTGGAAGATGCTTATAAGATATCTCTAAAAGATGAAGAGAAGTTGAGCCAAAATCAAGGTCAAAGAGGCCAAGGTAGAAGTCAAAGAAGAGGCAAGACAATTGCCCAAGACAGGACTTAGAAATTTAAAGAAGAGGGGAAGAAACCTCAAAATCAACATGAGAGAGGAGGAAGCTCACAAAGAGGGTAGTATGCTGATAGAAATACTTTTCCTAGAGCCAGAGGAGGCGGAAGAGGCAAAGGAGGTGAAGTAAAATTCTTTTCCTGTGGAAAGATCAGACATAAATCCTATGAGTGTCCAGATAGGAAGAAAGATGGTGGTGAGACTCACATTGCCTAAGATCAAGGACAGAATGTTGAGGCAGAAGATGCCGAGGGAGGAATATCCTTGATGATGAGGAAAGTTCTCTTGAAGCCAGAGAAAGAGGCAGAGAACCTAGCCCAAAGAGACAATCTGTTTTAGACTACTTGCAAAACTAAGGATAGAGTATGCAAAGTCATAGTGGATAATGGTAGCACAGACAATCTCGTATCTACAAAGATGGTAGAAAAGATGGACCTGGAAACTATTGTACATCCAAGCCCAAAATTGTTTTGACCAGTACAAGGATAGATGATTTACCAAAAGAAATCCAGGAATTGCTGGGAGAATTTGTTGATATAGTAGTGGACGAACTACCTTGTTTGTTGCCACCTATTAGAAGTATAAGCCATCATATTGACCTTATACCTGGAGCTAGTTTACCAAACAAATCCACGTACATATTGATGCTGTAGGAAAATGAAGTCAAGAGACAGGTCCAAGACTTAATGGAGAAAGGATTGATTCGAGAAAGCTTGAGTCCATGTGCTATTCCGATAGTGCTTAGCCCAAAGAAAGATGGAGGCTAGAGAATGTGTACAGACTCAAGGGAAATCAATAAGATTACCATCAGATACAGATTTCCATTGCCAAGGATGGACGACTTGATGGATTGCTTGAGTGGAGCTAGGTTTTTTCCAAAGATTGATTTGAAAAGCGGATATCATCAAATTCGAATGAGAGAAGGTGATGAATGGAAGACAACATTCAAGATGAATGAGGGGCTGTATGAATGGCTTGTCATGCCATTTGGCTTAACGAATGCACCCAGTACTTTCATGAGATTGATGAATGAATTCCTGAAGGATTTCATTCTGAAATTCATCATTCTATATCTTGACGATATATATATTTTCAGCAAAACAGAAGCAAAACACTTAAAACATTTAACTGCAGTAATGAGTAGATTACAACAACATAAATTTCTGATAAATGTGAAGAAATCGTCATTTATGAGGACATAACTCATTTAATTGGGTTTTGTTATCTCTACAAATGAACTGAAGATGGATCCAGAAAAGGTAAATGCAGTTAAGGATTAGCCATCACCAAAGAGTGTATTTGAAGTTCGAAGCTTCCATGGTTTGGCTAGATTCTACAGGAAATTCATCCGTAATTTCAATGGAATTAGTGCACAAATGATGGATATGGTGAAGAAAAGACATAAATCTTTTCACTAGATAGAATAAGAAGAGAAGAGTTTCAATCTGCTAAAGAGGAAGATCACTGAGCAGCCAATTATGGTTTTGCCATATTTTAGCAAGACATTCTAGGTCAGGTGTGACATGAGTGGATTTGCAATTGGAGCGGTCTTGAGCCAAGACAATAGGCTGGTTGCATATTTCAGTGAGAAACTGAATGAAGCGAAAATTAAGTACTCCACATATGACAAGGAATTTTATGCGATCATACAAGCATTGAAGAAATGGAGACATTATTTGGTTCCAAAAGAGTTTGTTTTGTACAATGATAATCATGCTTTACAATTTCTGACTCAACAGGAGAAGTTGAACCAAAAACATGCTAAATGGGTTGAATTCATGCAAAATTTTACTTTTGTGATTAAACATATTTCTAGAACTGCTAACAAAGTTGTTTATGCTTTGAACAGGAAATGTTTGCTTATGCAGGAATTCAGAGTCAAGACTTTGGGTTTTGATAACCTCAAAGAGACGTATAGGGATGACCCAAGTTTTAAGGAGGCATATGAGGCATCTAAGAATCTAGTTCTCATGGATAGAAGCTAATGGACTAAGTATATGATCCAGGATGGCTTATTATTCTGGGGCAATCAACTATGTATTCCAAAATGCTCCATGAGGGAGAACCTGCTAAAGGAAAAACACAGTGGAGGATTGGTCGAACACTTTGGTCATGATAAGACGTTCTCAAAGTTGAATGGCTCATATTTTTAGCCAGGGATGAAGATAGATGTTAAGAAATTTGTGGACAGATGTAGGATTTGTTAGCACACAAAAGGGAAAAGGAAGAACACAGGGTTATATCATCCATTATCCATACCAGAAAGGTCGTGGGATGTAGTGAGCATGGATTTTATATTGGGGATGCCAAGAAAATAGAGAGGATATGATTCAATCTTTGTGGTAGTCGACAGATTTTCCAAGATGGCACATTTCATACCATGCCAAAAAACCAACGACGCAACTCATATTGTGAACCTGTTTTTCAAAGAAGTCGTCATACTTCATGGCTTTCCAAGGAGTATCGTTTCTGATTGGGATACCAAGTTCATAGAGAATTTCTGGAGGACCTTATGGAAGAAGTTGGGGACAAGTTTTTCTTTCATCTCAGTGTATCATCCTCAGATGGATGGACAGACGGAGGTCCTAAACAGGATCTTGGGAGATTTGTTGAGGAGCTTAGTGACTGAACACCACAATCAGTGGGATCACATTCTGCCACGGGAAGAATTCTCTTACAATGATTCAATCAATAGAAGAACAGGACAGAGTCCATTCCAAATTGTATATGGAGTGAAACCAAGGGGAATTTCTGAATTGAAAGATTCAGAACAAAATGAATTCAGGAGTGCTAGTGCAGAGGACTTTGCAGAAGCAATGAAGGAGCTTCACAGCCGAGTTAAGAAGTGATTTCATAGTTCAATTCAAGAATATAAGCGAAGAGAAGATCAACACAGGCGAGAACTTGAATTTGAAGTTGGTGATCTAATTCTTGCACATCTGAGGAAGGAGAGGTACCCAAGGGGAACATATAACAAACTGAAGATGAAAAATATTGGACCATGCAAGGTCATAAGGAAATTTGGGGCAAATGAATATGAGATTGAATTACTCAATGGGGTCGGAATCTCATCGATATTCAATGTTGTGGATTTGTACCCTTATAAAGCTGAAGAAGTAGGGATAGAGGAAGAACATAAATAAATTCAATGGACCAAACAAATGCCTGTAGCTGAAAATCCACAAATGGAAAGTATAATTAACAAGAGGATCAACAGAAAGACCAGGAGAAAAGAGTATTTTGAATACTTGGTCAAATGGAAGGGACATCTAGTTGAATATGCCAGTTGGGAAGATGAAGAAAAAATTCAGAAGCATGGACAGACCGTGCAAGAGTTCATGAAAATTTTCAAGCGAGGGAGTATGATGTAGGAGCATCGTAAGTAGCCAGCCAAGTGAGCATGAAGGCATAAGATAGCTGGAAAGCGTAGCACACATTTTACACGTATTGAAATGTTTTTGAAAAATTAAGAAGCAGGTATTAATGTAATAGCTAGAAGCGTACTTGCATTTATATCTAGTTGTTGTAAACAGATCGTGAGCGATTTTCTCTCATTTGTCAAATTGTAATATGAATTTAAGTCTGTTAATGAAAGTAGGTAGACTTGAATTAAGAGATTATATAGTTTAGAGAGTAGGAGGGAAAACGGATATAGACACCCTCACCCTTGTATCATTGTATTATTGTATCATTAGCACAGAACAAAAGAAAATAGTTGTAACAGAGAGTTGTAGAGAAGAACCCATGTACAGGAGTATTTGAGTTAATATATGAAGCTTTGAATCAAATTTCATGGTGTTATGATGTTTACTATTTACATATGATGAATGGTATGCTTACAGTTGTTTTATTCTCTTTGTTATGCTTTTTTTGTTATTATGTGTTGAATGTATGATTTCACGTTGAATGTATGAAGTCTGAGAGAGAAAAATGACTTTCAATTTTTTCTTTTCCTAAGAGAGTTCCTGAAAGGAGTGCAGTGAAAAGTCCACAAGGTGTGCATTGACAAGGGTTCTGATTTTTATCTCAGAAATCTCAGGAGGGATACCATTT
Organism: Picea abies; assembly: GCA_900067695.1. Classification (NCBI taxonomy): domain Eukaryota; kingdom Viridiplantae; phylum Streptophyta; class Pinopsida; order Pinales; family Pinaceae; genus Picea; species Picea abies. Next base: position 14,272 of record CBVK0100848269.1, on the reverse strand, counting down.
TTCTCATTCTAGCAGAAGTGTAGGTGAAGCACAGAAGCCATGGAAGGTGTGCACAGGATAGTCGAGGCCTTAGAACTTATCAAATAACATTTAAAGGGGAAGGAATGTTGTTGCTAAGAGTGCACAGAGTCGAAAGATCAAATACCCTGGAGTATTTGAAAGATTGCCACAAGGAGTGCATGCAAGAGTCCTTTTAGAGACTCGAGTTTACAAGTAAAAGCTCAAGAGGGTCGATGCCTTTGAAGTGTTCAAAGGAAGATAGGATGAGATATCATCATGTAGAAGTTAATTCCTAGAGAAAGAACACCGAGTTAATTTGGGCCAGAGATTCAGAGGAAGGAATCAAACGGTCAGAATTCTACGTGGAGAACTCATGAAGTTGCGGGGACCGTGGGATCCAGTAAAGATGCAGGGTGGTTAGGAGTTGGATGAACCCACCACTCTAGTGTCAAGAATCAACGAAGACTGTTGATCATGGTCAGTTTGAGCCATTGGATCACTCTTTCGAACTTAGGGTTCGTGAGTTTGGAGGGAAAACCAAATCCTTTGGTTACGCAAACTCCTGAGTAGTGAGAAGTAGGAACAACCGTTGAATCAAAAATATCTTCGCTATATCGCGTATCGGGGTTTCGGAGGTTGGGAGGAATCAGTTTTGACTGCAGAAGTCGCAAAGGACTGAGGGTCGAGGTCTCGATCAAACACATGGCACTTCCATCAAGTGGGGACCACTTGGTTGATAGGTGGACACTCATCGCCTGGGAGGGAGTCAACACCCTGTTGACTTCTCGTGCTTTGATTTCTCATAAGAAAGAAGCACAAAGGATCAACAAACCAACACGCAAATTTGCAAACCACGAGAAGTGCTGAAGAAGTCAAACCTTCTCTAAATTTCGTGTCTCGAAGTTTCGTAAAAGAAGGGCCCAGAGGTTCAACCCTTCAACTCGTGAACTTGTGAGTTGCGAGTGATGTTAGTGCTTAGCTCTAGCCAATGGTTACGCATGGAGGGTGATAACAAGGAGGAGCCATATCCCATCGTATCTCAGGTATCGGAGTTTGATGAAGAAAGGTCGAGGGTCTTCGACCCACGAACATGCGAGTTGCGAAAGGTGTTTGCGTAAGGACTAGGTCGTGGTTGTACAGAAGTGTAAGGCTCACACCTAGAGTTAAGTTGGACAGGCAGGTTTTTCAGGAAGGACCTGTGGATACACTCTTGTGTGTGTGTGAGAATTTCCCATAGGGAAATTAAAGAGTCAATCCAACTCAGAGGAGAATTAGAATGAACCTATGTGGATCTTGGCCTGAGGGCAGGGGATTTGTGTCATATATGCACTAGAAACACACTAAAAACCCTCAATTAAATTGTCAACCCGGGGTAGGTAAACTTAGATTTGTAGAAAAATATATTCCAAGGTAGACGGATTGGTAGTATTATAGTTTAACTAAGGAAGTGGCTATCTAATGGATAATCTATTCAAGAAAATCTATCTAATGAGAAAACCCTACTAAGCAACTTGAAACTATGTAACCTAAGTACTTTTGGACCAAGGATCGATGGATAGTTCTAAGAAAGCAAGTAAAAACCCTATGTAAAGAAAACTAGTTCATAACAATAAGCAAAAACAACTATTAAGAATAACAATAGGCAAATAACAAAAGAAAAGTACTTTAACTTGCCAACCTAAATTCAATGAGAAACTACCCTATGAAATCAAGTAAATAAATAAGCCAACAACTATTCTATTAAAGTAAGTAAACAAGTAAGCAAAACAACTAGCTAACCTATTAAAGCAAGTAAGCAAAACAAATACCTATCCTATTAAAGTAAATAAACAACTAACTACTCTAAGATAACTTCTACTGCAAGTAATCTAATTAAAACTTCTCATTGAAAAACTATCTAGCCTAAGAGGCAAGTGAAAAACCATTCTATGAAGTCTTCTATTATAACTGCAATGTAAACCATGAAATCAGGGTGCCAAGGATCATCTCAGCTCTCATATTCTATCACTAACAGGATCAAATATCCACATAACCACAATTTTAATACAAAGGCATTGAACCTAGTTCTTCTGATATTCCCAAAGGACCTATAACTCTGACCCAGGTGATCGAGGCTATGACCTTGCTAAATTATTCAAGCGCTTACCTCCTATCGAGGATCGACGGTCATGCTTGAACCAACATGGAGATATACAATCAGGTACAATTGCAGAGTCCCAACTAGCATGACATTTATCTCCTTTCCCAAGTTTCGCAATAGAAACTACTCGCCTGCAGTGGAATCAATGTCAACCGTTGATCTTACTGAATCTACAGATCGATGGTATAGGAGGATTGTAGAGGTTAAATCCACATAGATGTTATTTATTCCCCCAATCTCCAAAACTTATCTCCACCATAGATCTTACTTGTGATGATCCAATAGTTAGGACTTAATCAGATTTTGATCCGATGGTCCCCCTCTGCAACTCCTAGATCTGATGGTTGTTGTGGATTTCTGTTGAATTCAGACTTCGATGTTAATGATCTATTATTTCCTTATATCAATCTCTCCTGTATCTTATTTCACCATAGTTGTGTAAGTTACCTTAATGTTAATGGCTATTCAAAAATTTTCTTTCTTGTGAGCTGATCTTTGTTGAGGTGATCTTCTTCTAGAGATCAATTTTGTTCTCAAACTCATGATGGATCCTCTCATAAGGTACACATGCCTTATTTACATCTTTAGGTATGGGTCCGTATGATTTGGGACCCCACATACTCCTTCTCTAATCCCCACTTGTTTTGAAGTCAATTTTTGGGCACTAGCCCTTTTCTTTGCCCCCCAATATCATGTGACCATGGGATGTGACCAAGCACTAGGTTGTTAGGTGCTTATTCGGAGCTTTAGGACTTCGGGGCTCTAGAAATTCAGAGGTTTCTATTTTTCCACGCATCCCAAACATCACAGAACAACAAACTGACAACATGAAAAGAACGATGGATCTACAGTCCACATTCCTTGCTTAGATCTAAGGTGGATTAGAGCTTTGGGGAATCTGACTTCAGTGGTTTCCAAAGAAATTTCCAACAAATATCTCAAAGTGATGAATCTAAAAACTCACAAAGTAGGGTGGATCAATGGTCTACGACTTCCCAGCATCCAATGACTAATACCCACTATAGAACTCTCAGATTTGGAGCTCCAGGAATTTAGAGATTCAGAGCTTCGAGACTTCAGAGGATTGCACATCTGCACATCCCAAAACTCTCAAACCAATAATATTCAAACACTTATACATCACCCATGGTGAATTCATTACATCGCCTCACCTCGGCACTATGGAACTTCAAAAACTTCTTCCTTCCATTCCCTTATGAACCATTTCTTCTGGAGTTTCAAGTCTCTGGACTTCACAATATGGTACCACACATCCACTGTGACCATCAGGGGCCTCACCATCCATGCTTGAGAGGAGGCCCACATGGAGAAATATTAGAAGCGGACACATGGCCCACTCAGACAAGTGACACATGTTACATTTTATCGTGAATTTCAATCATCCAAATGTTCTTAACTCACTGACACATGGAACACATCCCATGTGTCCATGTCATTTCGAGTGATGTCAACAAGTCATGTCACTTCAAAACTTCAAGCCTCAACAGTTTTTACACTTGCACACTCCAATTCTTCCGAACACTGAACTCCCAAACTTCCTTACCCTCCAGGGTCCACATAGTACAAGTGTCACAAACTAAGGTGGTGGTATGTGGTATGTCTAGGAAAGGTCCATGTCACCACTGGAAACGTCATCCTTCCACACCACTTCTTCTCTTTTTATTCGGGACTTCAGGCTTTGACAATTTGTGCACCAACACACCCCAATTGTCCCAATCGTTGAACTCCAAAGTTATGAAATTCCATGAGATCTATGGCTCACAACCACTTGCAAGTAGATCCAACAAATCTAATACGTTGTAGATCATTTTTGGGACTTCAAAACTTCGAGCTTCGACCCTTTTTTCTCTTATAAGCCGTAAACCTTTCCAACGTCACAAATTCTGAAGGACTTGAGTTTAACCCTCCTCTAACTTTCTCCAGATATGATGATTGTGAAGGATCCTCCTTCTCTCAAATAGATCCTATGACCCAACACCATGAATGTTCATGATTTATTTCTTTGTGGCCATTTCTTAAACTTGTTACACCTCCAGTGTTTCTGAACACAGTCCAAGTGTTCCTTCAATGCCCTTCTGGCACTCTGTACATCAAAATTCCTTGGACTTTTACTCTGAATTTCTCATTCATGGCCTATCTAGGTTTTGGGTAGAAACCATGGGCTATGAACTTGAATTTTATTCATTTCAACAACAATTATTTTCCAAAACGTTTACTTCAACTTCCACTAACATGGCCCATCCAAGATCAATGTTGAAATGATGGCTCTAATACCATTTTTTAATGTCCCCATCCACCAACAGGTTGGGCAACGTCACTTCTTAGACGTTTCACTTAGCTCTGATACCATTTTGTAACGTCCCCAACCACCAATAGGTCAAGCAAAGTCACTACAAAAAATGCTCTGATACCATATTATAATGTATCCAACCAGTCAAGCCGAGTCATGATACTGAAAAATGCATTCTTACTGAGCCTCTAATAACCCAAAAGGTATCATACCCAACCATAGACCGACTGGGATATGGCACAAAAAAAATCTTACAAAACATCATAGATATATAATTTAACAAAAAATTACATTATGCTAATATACAGATAAATGTCGAAATAATAATAAATCCTATACGTACAACATATATAGGCTAAACTCATAAATATAAAACATGTACAAATACAAAGCAGGTAAATGAACACATAAATGGTAATTATATTTTTATATAAGACCACCAAATGTGTGTAGACCTTCCACGAACCTCCTAGCCATAGACCACGCTACTCATCACTCTCAACAATGGGTCACCCCCTAGCTGGGACTAAACTCCACTCGGGTAAAGGGATTCCTAGGCTAGTCTGAGACAATGGGATGTTACAAAGTCAATCAGGAAGGATTCCCTCCCAAGAGCCAACTTATACGCACATCCTACATCCTCTCATTCCCCACATGCCTGGCCCACCCCAGGAAGTGTGCCCCTTCTCTACTCAATAGTATTTCAACTGCCCCACTTCCTTTCCAGGGCTTCAACAACAAGTCAGACAGGAATTCTCAAAGCACTATAGCTGTTGTTGGGCTCCCTCCAGGAGAAATCATTTCCCCAACAACCTCTCTCACCTAGAGAGATTTTCTCACAGGCCTAACAACCTGCTTCTTCAATCCATAGGCCCAACAACCTGCCTCTTCAAACCACAGGCCTAAAAACATACTTCTTCAGTCGATCTTCTAAGTCAGTTCAAGTAAGGCAATGGAAAAATCAAATCTCGGTAACAAAACATACAATGAAAACAAGACACACTTAGTCAAGGAACCGTGTGGGATATAACCGCCAACCAATAATACACGACACAGGCTCAGGAAGTTATAGGGTATGTCGGGCTTCACAGGTGATACACAAGATAGCTCAAGTGTGATTGTAAGTTCCCAAGGTGCATGCTTTCTTAGAGGTCGATGATGGAGAATCGGTTCTATGCATGAATCCCATGGTAAATTGGGAAGAATGGATGAATTTCCAGAATCATGAGGGTGATGAGGAACGTGAGCATGGGGAGAGATGTGAGAGTGGAGAGAGAACCCCCCAATGAGCTGGATTTCCCAGCTATAACTGTATGTTCCTAGGTTGACACCTATCTTTCCGAAGTTCCATGAGCTCCACTTAGCACTCGTTCCCTCTCCTAGGAACTTAGGAAAACATGGCTTATTTCAACCATACACTTTGGGAAATAATAATAAAATATTATTCTTTTAGAGGTAAGACCTCTAGCTTAGCCCCTATGCCTAGACACTTATCCCCCTCCCTTAACCTACCTAGTGGATCTTAGTCCCCCATTCTCTTTTTTCGTGGTCGGTCTACACACAATGATGTATTTATATTAATGATACGAGTATTTACATATACAAAAACAAGCTCTTTGGCCTTTAGCATCTAGGCTCTCCGGCCTAATCATCACATAATCCTCCTATCTTATGATCACTTGGCTCACTAGCGTACAAAGTATATTTACATTCACAATTAAAATTAGGGCTCGATCTTGGGATGTTACACTTTTGGTCATTTTGCATGTTTTTATGATGTATATATACTTTTAGGGTTTTTTAGGAAAAACTCCGAGCATGGTCTTTATTCTTTCTCACACTCGTAAAACTATGATATTGTAATCAAGTAAACGTTTATCGCTTTTTCGTAGTCGTAATGGAAAAAAAAAATAACCTCCCTTGAGTCTCCTTTAAGCTCTTCTAAACTCCCTAAACATGAAAAGATATCCAAGTCACCTTGTTCTTTTCACGCTCGTATAGTATTTGAAGAAAACATCTGATGTGCGATAGATTATCTCTTTTTTGGTCTCGTCGAACTAATTTAGGAAAAAGGACATTTTGGATTTTTCTTTAAGTGTTTTTCAAAATATCTAAACATGAAAACCCTTGAGTTTTCTTTCTTTGGACTTGTAAAACAAGCATTGAAAGGCCCATGTGAGACCAAACCACTCCTTCCTAGGGTTCGTTAAAAATACTCCGAGGGACTCATCCGAAGGATGAGCTTACATTACAAGCATATGTTATCCTCCTCAATATTGCGTAAAAATAAAGAGGTACTCACCAAAAATGGTGGTGGAAAATTGGGAAAGAAATATGTATCTGTATCTGTGTTAGTGGCAGTAAGTCTCTCTTGAACATGACACCCCTATTCATCATTTTATTTGGGTTGGAAAATCCATTTGTCTTTCATTTGACCATGCAAAATTTTGTATGTTGGGTCCTCCTTGAGTCAATGTTGCCAAGAAAATTCTTGTGTCGTTCATATCTTCAAGATAATTTCAACCTAGATAAGCCTTCTATCGAGTCGACCATCTTCAGTCCTCAAATTCTTACCATTTCGGCCTTCCTCGAGTAAGTTCTAAATCACTTTATACTTTGATCTACTTCAAATCTATTACATATTTCATGTCATTGATGGGGGATACATTAAGGCCCTCCTTTGATGAGTCTTTTCCTATCAAATTCAACTCATTATCCAAGAATTAGAATTAGAAATCATTTATTACCCTGGAACCTGCATGCCTCAATGGCAGGTTTCCTCGTTTTCAAGAGTGGGTTCACATCATTGGCCCTTGATTGGAAGATTCTATCAAGTGTTCAACTTCAGCTCATTAATTCACATTCGTTGGATTGTACTAGAGTACCTTGGGGGTCATTGACATCAATGGTGATTTCCCTCATGCTTGCTAACAATATCCATTAATTATCTGTAATAAAGTGGTTTCTACCATGTTTGAATCCGACACCTGTAACCACATGGATAGATTCATACTTGGGGCGATGGAAATGAAGACCATGGATATATCCATATTGGTTTAGGTTGTGATGGAAAATTCATACGTATGTACTGACACATAAATCCACCATGTATTTCTCATGGATATGTACGAATTTGAGTCATTAGAGCATAGATCCATAGTATATTTCTCGTGGCTATTTTAAATCATGATGACATAGATCCACAATGTATGTTTGGTGTCCATGACTCACTGGAAACTTATGATTAGAGTCACTTATAGTTTGATTATGGGAATGCCTACCTCAGTAAATGGTATATTATTATGCATATGCTTGATTGTTTGCAGGTTTCTAACCAATGTGATCCTTGTTCTCGACACACACATTCTACAAAGTATTTCAGTTGTCACATGTTCCAACTTCATACGTTGGGGGGAATTATCTTACAAATTATTTTGGTCACCCCTGTGATCAACTGACGATATGTGTATTACTTATTCCTTTGTTCCCTGAATCCTCTAAAGAAATAAGAATTTCTCCCTGAGAAATAGAATCATCTCTCCTCTCTTAAAAACCTATCAAAGAAGATCACCGCACCTTGAGAAATTAAAAGGGTGTGACGATCCCTAATTGTCACATGTTGCACCGCACTCGACTACGATGTCATCACATGATGATTTTTTTTAGGGTGCGACGATGCTCAATCAAAGGAAAAATGTGAAATTCTCGAAGGTTATAGAATGGAATCTCTGGAAGGATGAGTGCTGGAAGTAGGACAAAGAAAAAATAAAGGCTATTTTTGGAAAGAAGGCATGCATGAGGAAAGCGACTACTGGAAGAAAGAGCAGCATGCGTGCATGCATGGAAGACCTAATGATGTTAGGGTTAGTTTTTTTGAAAAACATTGTAATGGTTGGGGATCCAAAAACATATAAATATAGATACCTAGGTCTCATAGAGGTAGTTATAAAAGAGAGATGTAGAGACAAGAGTCATATGGGATATAGAGAGTCTAGAGGAGGAGTCCTATTTTGATAACTAGTGGTAGTATATTTCTATATGACCTAATTTTTTAAGTCGTTGAGCTAGAAATGAGTAAGGAGGGTAGATCTTGAGGGTTATATCACAGGCAGAAAGAGTTGTAAGCATGTGATGCTATAGTTTTGTAACTGCTATAATAAAATATCTGAGAATCCAGATCTTTGTGGACGTATCCCAGGAGGGGGTGAACCACAATAAAACTTGTTCTATGTGATTGAATTCATGTGTTTCCTTACTATTTTAAAGTATTTATTGATCTACTAAATGAATGAGTTGATTATATTCCATGCATCATCATGAATGAATGTTTATTGCATTAATAAGTTAAAATAGAACTCTCAGGGCACATTTCTCAGATCCCCACTCAATCCTGGGATTTAGACACATGATTATTATAGCCACCGATTATAACTATCTTGGGTGAGACTGCGCAGTGCATTATGTGCACTGCGTTTCCCTCTGGTTTACTAGGGGGGTGATAGTTTTAGAGGTTTTGTTGGAACCCCAGTATACATGAACCTTAGGTCAATGAGGAGTATTATAAAATCAGACATATAAATTATAACCAACAAATGGTTCTGTTTTCATTGGTTGGAACAATAGAGGATTGAGTAGAAGCGATCTATTGAGAACTTGTAAGATCTGCGGAAGGTGGGTCAAAAGAATACTGAATCGAATGATGAAAAGGTGAAAATAATGAGCCCCTAGAAGGATATGTTGAGGCCATGGAATCCCACAAAAGTAGATATCGAAAGATGACTGAAGAAAAAAGAGTTGGAGTTTGCACATAAAGATAATAGAAACCCTAGAGTAACAATGCACAAATATCTTAAAAGATACATGTTTACTTATTTGGATGAAGTATTCCACACTTATTGCAAGAGTGGATACTAAGGTTGAAATATAACCATGCAATGAACTAGATCCGATAGTTAGAGTGGACCTTAATACAAATTGAGCAGTTACAGTAGGTGAACAACAAATTCATGTGCACAATAGATTTCTAGCTTGACAGTATTGTAGTAGGCTTTATAACAAAATTTCAGTCGATACAACGAAGTTGTACAATGCAACAGAGAAAGAGTTTCTATGTGGCCCTCGATGAAGGTATATTAGATAGTTGTGTACTTCTATTAATATACTACTATATAACAAAGGTGTAATGATGATGGAGTCAGACAACTAAACTTCCTTGCGTGCATGGGGCAAGGGGAGAAGCACTGATAGAAAAAAGAAGGAATGGATAAGGGAAAAAAGGAGAAACCCTTGGACCCAATCCTAATGAATGACGAACAGATCAAATGGATCAGGGTGACAACTGGAAAGACGCGTAGTGGAGTACCCTACCAATATGAGGTGAATACAAAGAAGAGAGTTGTAGCCATGAGGGAAGGCTTGGAGGGTGATGAAGAAGAGGTAGAGGATCTCTGGGTTATGGAGAAGATTGAGGTAATCCTACACACAACATATGAGAGGAAGACAAGAGGTCCAAGAACAGGAAGAGAAGGCAAAAATCCTATCCATATTAATTTTAGTGTGGAACCCATAAACCCATGTGTGACTAATACACCAAAGAGAACACCATCATTTAGAAAATTGAATTTCGGGAGAAGAAAGACAAGAGGAAGTACATCTACACAAGGCACAACAAATGGAGGAGCCGACCCAGGAAGAACTAGTCAAGTATCTACACCACATAGAGGTAGTAGTTTGGCATTTAGAATGGCAGGACACGATCCCACCATCAAGTTACTAGAATTCAAAGGAGAAGCATCGAAGGACCCAAAAAATATTTGTTTATCTATGAGAATATCTAGGAAGAAAAACAGATCACAGACGGAGATACTAAACTTCCACAACTAGTGATTACACTAAGGGATCATGCACTGGATTGGTATATGATTTTAGCTACAAAAAATCCACTAGGGAAAACCAGAACAATTACAAACATCAAGAAATTGTTGATAAATGAGGTCCATAGGCCAAGTTAAGAATATCAGTACATGAACGAGATGATAGAAATTAGACAAAAACCAAGAGAATCAATATGGGAGATTGACTAGAGATTCAAGCAACTGAAAGGAAAGTTGAAATATCTCATGACCAATATGAAGCACAAACATTTGTTCGTTAATTCACTGCTACCACACTTAAAATACCCATTGTGACAATAGGAGTTTCAGACACATGAAGAGGCTCTACAGGAATCCCTACAATTGCAAGAAAACCAATATCAATAGATGGATCCAGCCATCAAAGAACTGAAGGAGGATTTGAAGAACTTAACATTCCAGCTAAACTAGAAAAAAAGTAAGGACAAAAGAGAATCTGTTAGGTGTACCACATGCAGGACAGAAGGTGATCCGAAATCAGATTCAGAAGGTTGTCAGGGCATGAAAAATGCTCAAAAATGAAAGTTCTCAGAATCTGACAAAACCAACACCATTGCGTCTGTCTCGTCTTCCTGATTCCGGTGGTATAATTTTTATGTCAAACGAAGTCCGTATGAAGAAGATATCGCATTCTGTCTGTCAAGCCAAACAGGCAAAATTTTGGGATGCTGACTGTACATGTCCGTACAGTCTGTACAGGACACGTGTCAGTCCGTATGATGACACATGGCAGGTCTATACAGGTGATGTGGCAGCACCAGGGGATGGCACGTGGAAGGTCCGTATGACGACATGTGGCAGGTCCGTACGACAACACGTGGCAGGTCCGTACAGGACACGTGGTAGCCTTAGGCAGTGACACGTGTCAGGCTAATTTGGCCTTTTCGATGCGTAGTTGGACCAATCCTAAAGTGACACATGTCACCACTGGAAGGTGACATGTGGTAGGGTGACGTCAGCAGCTGAAATGGTAGGTTGACTCGGCAAGTGACTGGGCGTACGGCAAGTGACGTGGAAAGGTACGGAAGCTGACGTGGCAAGGATGATGTGGCATACGGAAATGATGTGGCTGCGACACGTGGCAGTGACGTGGGCCAATCAGTTGTTGACACATGGCATTCATCAAGCGGATGTAAAGGTGCCACGTGGCCCAATCACGGGCTGCCAGGTGGCACCCCAGTTTTAGCCAATGTGTGCTATGTCAAAAATATTTGGAGCCCAGGGGATTTGAACCCCGGACCTCCACCTACGTCCACGCCTTAACAAAACTTATGATTGCCAACTCGCCGTCATATTGAATCATAATATGTAATGGTTTCATATTAATTTAAAATTGGTTATGGTTGGGTTCGGGCCATGACCGAGCCGGGGCTTAGCCCCAACCCTTGGTCGCGGCGGTATTGTATATGACCCACATTTTACATAGTGCGCGGGAGGGGCTTTAACATATATCCCATGGTTTTGGGCCTACGCACCAACAACTCCAAAGTGACCGGGGGCCGCGCCAACCAAAGGAGCTAGCGCATAGCACCTGGTTTTATTACGCCCATGTGACCAAGGAAAGGGGGGCGCACGTAGCTTTCGGGGGCTACGCCCAGTTACATAACTATATTATATAGTTTGAAAGTGGTTTTTTTTAACCATTTTTGGATTTTTAATATTATATAGCCCATTTTTTTTGTAATTAACTCATAATTGGGAGTTATTGGGCTTTTTTAGAGCCTAATTTTTGGGAGGAAGTTGGGGATGAGCAACCAACTTTCCCACTATTTAACCAAGGCCATTTTGAGGCCAAGGGGTGAGATTTTGGAAGCTTTTGGACAGCTTTTGGATGGTTTTTGAGAGCAGAGATGCTGAGGCAAATCGAAGTCTAAGCCAGTTTGAGGCAGGGAAGTTGTTGAGGAGGAGATGCTGTCGGACGATTTCTGAGAGCTCGGGACATCCGTTTCAGGTGCCGTAAGTTGTACAAGATTCTAGAGATCTGGGTGAACATGACCAGATCAATCTAGAAGCCATTCGGCATTTTAAATATGTACTAATAATCTTTCGAACAGAAATAAAGAATCCTCCCTCACAAAGAAAAGGCCCGGAGACGTAGGCAAAGTTGTGCCGAACTCCGTTATCAACCTGTGCATTATGGTTTGCTATTTTTCATTGCATTTCAGATCTACAAATATGTTAATGGTTGTATAATTCCTTTTATTTTCTCTCTCTTTCATTAAGTTTCCCAATGGTCATTTAATGCATGCAAATAAAAACTCAACCATAAGTCATTTGAAAAATCCTGACAGAAGGACACCACAAGAACTAATATCCAACAGTCATGCAATATATGGAATTTGTAATTCCAAATCCGTTACCAACAAGAGGACTATGGTGTGAGATATGTAAGAAACCAAGTCACGATCCATATCATTACCTAATGATGTAGAAATACCAAACAATCCCAAAGAGTTCATATCGGTGGGCCATGACGAAAAATATTGTAGAACTATGGATTTGACGAGAGAGAGTGTTAGGACCACACGATGTACCTTTTTGCCCATACTTTTTGCCATTATTATACCATTGATCACCTACATTTAGACTCATATTATCACTCTATCTGATCATCTCAAAGGTATACAACGTCCCTTCTCATTACTATATGTTTAATCTGTTTTGCATAATATTTTACATTACTTTTGGACTTAACCATTGATTAGACTGCAGACTAGCATTCAAAGCCTATTGCTGAAACACAGTCTAGGACACAGATGCTGAAACACGGAGCTGTTACACAAACTGAAGTCCTTGTTGCTGAAACACAGTCCGAGGCCCCTGGTGCTGCAATACATAACTGTCATACAGCTCAGAGTCGCAGAGGCTGAGACACAGATCTGCTACAAAGCTTAGAGCTGTAGATGCTGAAACACAGAGGAGACCGCCAGAACGATGCTGAAACACAAGCCGTTACAGTTAGCAGTCAAGACCGACACAGTCAAGAGCACAATTCACGTGGCTGAAACAACCCATGAATTGCGATGCTGAAACAACATCAGTAGCGATGAGAAGGAGCTGTTACACCAGCCGTAACAACAATACCTCGTTCATCTCTTGTATTAGCATTCGGTTGCGTGAGAATAGGACATCCTATGCTGATTTAGAAAGAAGATCCGATTTAGGATAGGATTTAGATATGCTTTGTAACGATTGTATCGAAGGGATTTCCTCTTTAAATCAGAGGAATTCACCATTCGAGATATCGAAGTTTTGATGTATTGAAGCAACTCCAGAGAAGCGGGACGTATTCTATTCTTTCAATTTGTAATGTGATATTTCGACAGATGAATATAAGAATGCTTTGAGTGTCCTTCTTTAGCTCTTCGTTCAGGGGAATCTTGTGAGAAGGGAGGGCCCACCTTCATCACAAGATTCACCCATTAGATAGAAGTGTGTTAGTATAATTTTTGTTTACGTTTTGTTTAACTGTCGTTTGATGAAACACTGTTTTAATGGATTCCGCTTTGCTGAAACACTACTGACTCTGTCTTAGTTACTGAATGGAATTTGTAATTCTTTTTATCAGCAATCTTGTGTGATGATTTTATAAGGTTCACAGAGAATTGGTTAAAGGTCCCTGCTCAGACAGAAAGGGATCAGAATATCATAACCTCTGTAGAATTCATTTACTGCTGCAAGTATGCTAGCCAGAGGTTCGGTTAAAAGGTTCCTGCTCAGATAGGAAGGAACCCAATTACCTCGACTTATGTAGTTTTCATTTATTGCTGCAAGTGTGCTAGCAAAGATTTGGTTAAGGGGTTCCTGCTCAGACAGGAAGGAATCACAACACCTTGTCTTCTGTAGATTTCATTTACCTCTGCAAGTGTGCTAGCCAGAGATTTGGTTAAAGTGTTCCTGCTCAGACAG
>CBVK0100848266.1:0-24500 GCA_900067695.1 Picea abies | reverse complement strand
ACAAGGGTATTGTCAATGGTAAAACGAGCACATCCATTATATTCTAATAGGTAATGACTAGAAAAGCTTTAACTCAAGCTTCAAATGTATAATGCTGACCCTTTTTAAACAAACTGTTGATTAGTAAGCCAAGCTTGACCTTTGGAATTACACTCTTAGGCTTATACAGGTATTTGAGTGTGTAGACAGTGAGGGGGTAATCCAAAATTGGACCTCTGAAATTGAGTAAAAACGCCAAACTCCGAGGTGAAAGGAAGCAAGGAAAACATAGAGGGTTTGAGCAGTGCCTTTGGGTAGCGCAACACATACACAAAGGATAGGCTATTTATAGGCTTGCGATTTCAATGGTTAAAGCAAACAACAATAATCAGACCATAGATACGGGCAAGGAAGTTTACAGGTCTGAAGAAGAGAAAAGACAAGGCTACCATGCAAATATGGGTCCCTTGCTACTGTGCAAGCTCAGCAAACCAAAAACCCGAGCACAAATTTCCTGTGAAAATTAATATGCAGAGGAGGCAACATGGGATACCTGTGGAGTAGACACATGTTGAGATCTTCAATGCAATATCAGGATGAAATTGAGAAAACTTTGGCCCTGGAATCTTTCTCAGCATCGGATTTGGTTGACATGCTGTCGCCTGATCATAAATTGTGAATTTGCGCAGCACAACACTGTTGAGTTTTTCAAAATTAGAAACCGTTACCAAGGGTCATAAATGCAAGATCTTTGAAGGAATATTTAACCGACTTCTGGCACTGAAAACAAGGGACATGACATCATTCGTGGAAATCATGACTCGAGGTGCAAGTATGATGAGCGTGATAGGCACTACAGAACTGCCTGATGAGTAGGCAACACATCCACTTCAAAATGTGATCGGATAGGTAAGCAAAGACAATGAGGCATGCCTACAAGATCATGAGTGAGGAGGAAGGTGTGTCACATCAATCTAGTCATGGGAGGGATCGACCTAGGGACAACTCATGAAGTGGACCAAAATAAGTCTTTCAAGGATCAAAAATCAATTTGAGGATCAAAAAGAGCTAAGATTCAAAAAATTTAATCATCTAAGGGGTCCTACCAAACATAAATTTTAAAGGGATGAGACTTTAAAAGAAAATTTAAAATCTAAGGCTTAAAAAAAGATTGAAAACAAACTAAAAGACCCAAGGCAATTTAGTGTGATAACAGGTTCAATTCCCAGAAGTGACATGTTGAACTCACAATGAGTATATTGTTGTAATGACTTCGATCATTATTGTTGACCGACCTTGTGCCCTACACATTTTATGGTTTACCCTAGGTAGATCCTCAAAATGAGGGGAAGTACTTGGGGTTTTCCCCTGACAGTATAACCTACAAAAAAAAAGTAGAAGTAATTAGGGGTAACTATGATGATAAACTGCAATGGAGATATACACCTTAATCCAACATTTTCAACCCAATTCCAACTTGATACTTTATTTTTACATATGGATTATAATAAAAGTTATTAACTATACAACCGTTAGAAGATATAAAACAACAAAGTCATAAAGTTGGGCCCAACATATAATATATGAATCAAATTTGAACATTAAATATTACTTAAACATGTCAAATTATTCACTTTATTAAACAATATTTATTGCATATCCAAATTAGATTGATCAACTTCATGGACCTCTCATGTGACACTTCTTCATAGTCTCTTGCATCTTCTTGGTCTTCTTCATGATCATCTTCTTCTCGTACATATTATGCATGCCTTCCTCTTGGATCAAAACTAAGAACAAATGATCATATCTACCTGACACTCGAGAATAAAAGGCTTACTCACATTGACTTGGAAGGACATAGGGATTTATACTCAAATGATACCTAGTAGTATTAATCATGATAATTCCATTATCAAGATCAATGATAGTGATTTAATTACCTTATGGAAAACATTTGTACCAATTACATTGAACATAACCACTTTAAAGAATTTCAAGTCTGTGTCTAGTATATCTTCCAAATAGCTATAATATATCAAACCAGAAAATTGCATTTATTCTTCTATCGTCGATTTTCTTATTATTATCCACAAGTTTAGTGTGATATTTTCTTCCATTGCACCACATAGATTTATGATGTTTCACATGCATACTCAACATGTTATAAATTCTACCTTTCTATCTTTTGCACCAAATTCTAGATCAATTTCCTTCTACATCAAATTTGTATCATTATCCACGTAATCTCTTCTAATCAAATTTTATATCCCTCTCCATGATAAACTATGGTTAACTTTGTTACATCACTCTATCTATATATTCATCTAGTCAAGATTATTTCCAATGTATAAAAGCAATGCATCCCACTCTTGACTACTTGGATGAAGAAAGAAAATCTGATTCAAGTACCAATCCAGCTTAATAATATCTATACGAAAATACTAATTACAACAAAATTTATTACCATTCACTTTTCTCCATCTACATTTCCCCACCAAAACCTCCCCTTCAAATTTGTTGGTGGTATTAACATCCAAAGGAGAAGCACATAAATATCATATGCTAGTTGGGATAGATACTCAATAATATACATCATGGATTGATATGTCATATAGCCTTCAACCATTGATCCCTTTGAACGTCATATTTATCTAACAAAATCCTTGAATGCCTTCGAGTGTGTTTCTACCAACCACATTGACCTTGTGTGTATGTGTCCACACATTTCAATCCCATTGATTAGGTGTATGATGTAATGTTTTTATGCATTGAAAATAGTTGGAGGTAGACACTTCTACATTTCACACATTAGACAAGAAATTTATCTCATCCAATACTTGGTATCTTCTTTATGGATTTCTTTAGATGAAAACTACCTACAAGTGAAAGGAAATCACACGTGTCAACACATTATTATAGAATGCAAGTAAATCAAGTGTCAACAAGTTTTTCAGTGAACATTTCAATTATAACCTCTTACTTACCTCACATACTTACCTAGGATCATATGTAAATCACTTTATGTTTTTGTTAAAACTTGTTTAGGATAGCTAGAGGTAGAACATATTGTAACAAGGAAGGAAATATTATCATTTAATTTTGATTAGAAACAAACATCTATTACTAACAAATAATGTATATATCATAATATGATAAATATTAGAAAATGACAAACTTTAATGAAGGTGCATCAATCATGGTTTTCCCCCCACCAAAATCACCTTTATTTGTTTATATGTTATTTATGTTTGAAACAAAACCAATGTGAAATAAAAAATTCCATATAACCTCTTTTACAATATCACTTTCTTGTTATGTTATTAACCATGGAAGATTGGTCAATTTTCCATCACTGTAAGAATTAATCAAATGTTGTATTATGTTGATTTCCTCAATGTAACTAATAAATTTCACAATTCTACCTTTGTTATCCTTTCCATCTAAAATTTTCCATAAGCATTTTTTCAAACAAATGAGCTACTTGTAGGTGCTTATAATAAGGAAATTGACTAAATTGGATGGAGTATTGTTTCATACCTCCTAGAATCTCACCATGTCGACCTTTCGGAAACATAAATGGAAATAGAATTATTATTACAATAGATAGAAATAAATAAATAAATATATATATAGGGTAGTCTGAGGTTTTTTCCTAGTTGCCAGAGCGAGGGCCACAGGCCTGAGCCAAAAAAAATTTCCGGCTCCTCCCCCCCTTCCCGTATTCTCCCCTCCACTCATATTGTCCTCCCCCGCCTTTGTTTTTCGTCTGTTTCCTGATACTTCCCACATGGATGACATCTTGAGAAGAGGATGAGGTTGAATATGACCTCAATCCGGACGCCCCTAACCCCTTTCCCTCATAGGAAGAATTTATTTCCCGATCATGTGGAAGGTATCCTCCCTCTTATGTACATGTCCTCAAGCATGAAGTTGAATTGAACGATTTCCCTCTCCCCTAGAAGAACTCCCCTCTAGGATCATCACCCTCCCCTCTTTACTCTCTCTGTACCCTCCGCACGCATGAAAGCTCTCAGGACGACCACCTTTCATTTTCGCCCGGCAAGAAGAAGGTTCAAAATGTTTGGTAGCCACATTCCCCCAACTCAACTCCCTCTTGCTGGCTCCACCAACTAGGGCCATGTCTCTACTCTCGCGAAGGATAAGAAGGTGTCACCCAGACACATACCTTCAAAGTGTATTAAGGAAAAATGGGGGAAGGTGGAATTAGTAGGGGGAAGAGACATTGCTATGGGAGAAATCTCCAGTTATTTTGGGAAAACCCTTGTTGGAATATTTAATGGAAAATTCGCAGGGTTCCAAGCCCTGCAAGGCTGGATGGAAAAATATTGGAAGTCGCTCCTTGGCTATCTTCCAAAAACTTTTATCCTAGCGCGTGGCTAGAATGGTTTTATCCTTAAATCACATATGAATTGTGAAGAAATCCTCAAAACAAACTGGGAGTGGGGACCCTCCACCTTGAATCTGAAGGAATGGGTAGTTGATTTCAACCCCATGAGAGAACCAGTCGATAAAAAGAATGTATGGGCCATACTCCCTAGGTTGCCACTATATTTTTGGTCCAAGGAGGCTTTAGAATCCATTGGCAACAAAATTGGTATCTTTATCAAATTGGAACCCAACTGGTTCTCGAAACTAGACCGTAGATGGGCCTGCATGCAGATGGAAGTAGACACAAGAGAAGGTTTAGTAGGCTTCGTGGATTTGGTTATGGGTTCAAAGATCTGACACCAAAAAATGGAATACTGGAAAATTCCCTTCCAATGCCATGGATGTCATGAGATAGGGCACTTGAAGTCGAATTGTAATCGTTTCTCTCCCCACTCCCCGGAGCATTTTAATATTTGGAGAAGTAAGTCTACTTTAAAGAGGAAGGAATTTGTGGACTTAGTGTCACTTGAAAATGGAAAAAATGCAGAGGTAGTACTTCAAGCTGCTCCTGCTCTGGATCCTTGAATTTGGGCCACAACAGAGCTTGACAAGCCTGCCTAAGAGACAATGCCATAAACTACTTTGGCTCCAGATTCTAGAGTTCAGGCCACTACAGATTTGGACAAGTCATCCTCAGGTAAACTTCCAGATACACCCTGCTTGAATTCTTTTCTTTTTGAAGATAATTTTCCTTGCAAGATTCTCTCTAAATAATTGGAGGATTTAAGGCGACCTTTATCCCCTTTTCTTCCTTACAATATGAGGCTCTTGGGTCCACAAAACCCCATGTCCCCCCCTCGGAGTCCACCCCTCCTTAGATCTCCCCACCCACAGGTTGGCCCCTTCCTTTCCCCCTTCCTCCCCTAAAGCATCCTCCCCCTTGCCTTCCTGAAAATCCTACGAGCTCCATTTCAAGGGCTCTCATCTGAATGTAGTCCCATCCAAAGGTGGGATGGAGTTGGACCCCCCTCAAAATAACCCTATGGGAAAAAAATCCCACTTATCGAAGGATCAAGCAAAGGCAGTGGCAGAAATAAGGAAAGACAGAGAAATTCCCTTCACCAGGGCCCTTAGAGCAGGGAAATCCCAAGGCTTCCATACTCAATGTTGATCCTCTCCTTTAATGCCGAAGGAGTAGGGGGACCCTGAAAAAAAATCTCACTCAAAAGGTTACTGTGCAACCTTAAGCGAGATATTGTGATGATCCAAGAAACGATATGCAGTGAGGAAAAATTTAGGACATCCCTAGGGTCATGGATAAATAATTGGTCTTTCTGCATGACTGATGTTGAAGGGTTGTCTGGGGGATTAATTACAAGCTGGAGCCCTGAATTTATGGCTCAAATATCTACCTGCTTCCGGTCAGCCATTGCAGTTTGTCTAAAGCACAAAAATAGTGAAAAAATGTTGAACTTTCTAAATATTTATGGACCTTACACTAACTGAATCCCCTTCTAGTATGAAATTTCTGCTGCAAGAGCTTTAAGCAGACCTTTCTCTATAATTGGAGGAGACCTAAATTTTACACTTCCACTGAGAGAGGTTTGGGGATCTAACCCCAAAATTGATGGGAAACGAGATTTTTTCCTCTCACTGATGGAAAAACATAATTTGGTCGACATAGAACCCATCAAAATGTCCCCAACCTAGAGGAATGGCAGAGCGAGAGAGGAGACTATAGACAAAAGACTGGACAGGTACTTGGTCTCAGATGATTTAATGGAAACAAGAGTACGGGTAAGAGTGTCAGTAGCAGAAGGGGGATTGTTCGATCGTCACCCTATTTCTATGCAGATACTCTTCGAAGAAGTTTCCCCACCGAGTCCCCTGAAAATAAACAAAATTTGGTTGGCAGAAGAGGACTTCAAAAGTTTTTTCCTCTCGGAATGGAGAAGCCTGTACCCCTCCATCCCCAATTATATGATGAAACAAATGGCAGAGAACCTTGCCAAGGTCAAACATGCACTCAAAAAATGGATCCCTCTCTATAAGCTCGTTCTCAGAGGGAAATAATTGAAATCGAAAATGACATCTCCAGTCTAAAAATGACATCTCCAGTCGTCACTGCTATGGACAACAGTCATCCCTCAAAATCTCAACTAGAGGAACTTAAATCCTTGGAGGCCCGCAAGTTAGATCGATTGGAAAAGGAGGAGACTTCCTGGAGACTGAAAAGTAGGGCATTATGGTTGTAGGAAAGAGACAATAACACAAAGTTTTTCCATCAATACACCAATTATCGGAAGAACATCAATATGATCTGGGATAATTAAAATGTTTAAGGTGTTAAGGTCAACTCCTTTAAGGACAAATCATAGGTCGGGGCACAAT
Organism: Picea abies; assembly: GCA_900067695.1. NCBI lineage: Eukaryota > Viridiplantae > Streptophyta > Pinopsida > Pinales > Pinaceae > Picea > Picea abies. Next base: position 17,738 of record CBVK0100848266.1, on the reverse strand, counting down.
TCTTCAAATCCCAATTTCATCAACCTGAAGGATGTCCAATCCAGGAAATTTTCTTAGTAGTCTCCAAATTCCCAGTAGTTTTCATAGAGGAAATGAACCAAACAATGGAGGTTGAAATCTCAGATTTAGAGATTATTGATGCTCTTTTCTCAATGCAAAACGAAAAAATTCTAGGGCTGGAAGATTTCATGGTCAAGTTTTTCCAACATTTCTACAATCTTCTTAAGAACAATCTCCTAAAAGTGGTTACTGAATCCACAAATAATGGCATAGTCATCAACTCTTTTAACTCTACGCACATTTTCCTAATCCCAAAGACTCAAAAGGGAGACTCGTTTAGTGACTATCGACCGATCTCATGTTGTAATGTAATTTACAAACTAATTTCCAAGGTGATCGCTCGTCGATTAAAACCCCTAATGAGCGAGTTCATTGGAGAAGAACAATTTGGATTTTTGCACAACATACAGATACACGATGCGATCGCAGTGGCTCAAGAAATGTTGCACTCAGTCAAACATAGAAATTTAAAAGCGACCCTCCTCAAATTGGACCTTACAAAAGCATATGACAGTGTCAATTGGATGTTTATTAGGCTAGCCTTGCTCCAACTAGGGTTAAATCTCAACTCTGTAAATTGGATCATGGGTTGAATGAAGAGTGTTTCCTTCGATGTCTTAATAAATGGAGCCCCTTTGATGTTTTTCAAAGCCTCCCGAGGCCTAATACAAGGTTGTCCTCTTTCCATGTTTTTGTTTCTAATTATTGCAGAAGCCTTAAGCAGACTCCTAAATGAGGCCAAACATGAAGGTGTTCTCCAAGGAATTAAGGTGGTTGACAGAGAAGAAATCTCCCATCTAGAATTTGTTAAAGATATCTTATGTAGTATAAAGGGTACCGTTCGAGATTCCAAGTCCCTTAAGGAATGCCTAGACCTGTTCTACACAACAACAGGGATGTCCATCAAGTTGGACAAGTCATGCATCATCATCTCAAATTGTCTTGAGCAAGTTCGAAATGAGATATTCGCACTCCTCCATGCGCAAGCCAAGTCTATGGACGAAGGTTTTAAATACCTTGGTTTTGCAATGAAATTGGACAACTATAGATTAACAGATTGGAATTGGATCATACACAAGGTGGAAGCCAAAACTTCACTTTAGGTTCACCGCCTTCTTTTTAGGAGGCATATTAGTACTACTTAAATTGGTGCTCCAAGGAATACCAGTATATTGGAATTCCATAGAGGTTGTGCCTAAAACTATACTCAACAAGATCCAAAGCATCTACTCTTGTTTCATGTGTAATGGACATAAAAAAGGCCCTCACCTAGTTAAGTGGTCATTGGTAGCAGCCCCAAAGGAGTTAGGAGGATGGGGGATTAAAGAGGTTCACCTCTTTTCTCAAGCCCTTGCAGGAAGAAATATTTGGAGGTTAACTACGGGTGATTCTATTTGCACACAAGTGATCTCGTCAAAATACTTCCATAAACAATCTATACATGAATGGTTTCGAGCCCCCTTTAAATCAAATAAAGGGTCAATAGTTTGGAAAGCGTTAGTCAAATATTTCCCTCTAGTGGGACTATGGACGACCTAGAAAGTAGGAAATGGTAGAAGCATCAGAATAGGGAAATATCCTTAGCTGGGAGTCGGGGACAACTTCACACTTTTCCCTCGCTTGATTCAAGCCTTAGCAGTCCAGGAAATCGTTTTCCTTAAAGATGCCAAAACCGACTTCCCGCAACCAAGAGGCCACCCAGGACGGATCTCTGCAGTTGCTTTAAATCTCTCAGAGGATCTCCATGATGAATGGAACTCCTACGTGGGAAATTTATGTGAAAACCATATTCTTCTAGATGAAGACATAGAGGACTAATTGGTTTGGACGAAAAACTTTAAGAACAGATCTTTCACATCAAAACTTGGTTACAAAGCTTGGACTGAATTGCACTTTTTGGAGAAAAAAAATGGTGGTGGGGTAAAATGTGGAAATTCAACGCTCCGCCTAGATGCAATCTTACGATGTGGCTTGCTTTAAACAACAAATTACTTACCTTGGAGAATATCATTAAAAGGGGATGGAACGGGCCCAACTGGTGTTCCCTTTGTAAAGAAATTTATGAAACAATTTCTCAATTGTTTATTCATTGTTCTTGTGCAACACATGTTTTTCACTCGGTTAAATAAAAGCTACAGGCCAAAATTGACTGGAATAAACAAAGATTGGAGGAATGTGTCAAATATTGGATTTTGGACATGTCAGTGAATCTTTACGCCATCTTACCGAGCATCCTATTCAACAATCTATGGTGGGCATGGAATTCAAATGCTCACAAAGATAGACTTGTCCCTCCAGAATTAACGACAGCCCTAACAATGGGGAAAAAAATGGAATTTTTGAAGAAACAAAAAACAAATACCCAACAAATCCTTGTGCTCCCTGAAATAGACTATACCACCCCTTGGGGAAATTTTGATGGTGTCAGTCAGGGCCATCCTCCTATGTGTGGAGTTGGGGTGGTTCTTTACATCAATCATAAGCATTATATTTTCATCAGTTATGTGCCAGGGTCAGGTTCCAACAACCGAGCAAAATTTATAGCCTTATGGACCCTTCTAGAGACAACGAAAGGAAAAAATGTCAGGAATTTACAGGGGATGGGAGATTCAAAGCCAGTGATAGATTGGGAAAATAGTAAAAACTCAACGCAAGATATCAAACTTCAAAATATTATGTGGGATGTCAAACTCACTTGTCGTACCTTTGAGAATCTCTCCTTCCTTCACATACTTCGGGAGATGAACTCCAAGCAGACAAATTATCCAAAGAAGCATTGAGCCTTCCAACTTGAGCTTTCGGGTACTACGAGTTCCTCCATGGGGAGGAAATAGAAGCTATGGAATTCTGGTTTTAGTATATGTTCAAACAATGCTAAGTACTATTAGTGGATTGATGAAAAATGTGTTTTGTAATGTTTTTGTAAAAAGAACAGTGGACCAATCAGCCGAGTCTGACTAAGGGGAAGGGAAATGTATGAAAAAGATAAGATTTTTTGCTTAAGGTATGTATGCAACAGTCAGGACGCTGACAAAAACTTGTATTACACTTTTAGTGTTAATAGAGAAAAAAAAATCTCGGAATCTCTCTCTCTCTCTCTCTCTCTCTCTCTACAAATATGGATGTAACTAAAACCAATTTCTTACCATTATTCTTCTCAAAGTCCTTTTATTCTTCATGGTTTTTTTCCAACCTCTTCATACCCATTAAATATATTTTTCTCAATGGTTCAGTACTTATCGTTCAAAGGGAGGAAATCATATCCTCATTATATAACTCCTTTCCTAGACTTCATGAACATCTAGATATTGTTTTGGGACCACATACTGTACATGCATATTTACCCTTTCTTTGAAGATATGCAAGATATAGAATAATGTTAATAAAACACCAAATTATTCAAAAAAATACTTGAAGTAATAGAGATATATATAGAGTTAAATTTCACTATGCATACCACAAAAATATGTTACCTTGGGGGCATCATGAATTGTCCATGTAAGTATTCCATAGTGTTAGCACCGTAATTTTTACAGTTAGAGTTCGTCCTAGATGAGTCATAGTTTGTGTGTCAAATCGTGTGATATCAGGAACCGAATAACGAATAGGTCGAAATCAGCAAGTAGCGGGTTTGTCCCTCGGAGTTGGGAAAGGGCGTAATGATTAGTCATGTGCGACTTGTAAAGGTCCCTTTCCCGAAAGATCGAGTCCTATCAGAAAGGGAATTTACATGCCAGAGATTGAGGCAAGTTATTGGAATAAAGGTCACGTCGATGGATATAACAAACATCATCACCTAATTATGAAGTCAGAAAGGTAAAAAATCATGGTGCTCGTATACTTTGTCGCTCTTATCATATTACTTTGCACACTTCAAAGTGTACCCGTTGCACGAGTTTGCTGTGCAAATATTCAACCTGCTTCCAAACTTCTTGTCGCCATGAATTTATCGTCCTCTGCCATGATTCCATTCCTTACCCGTTCAAGTATAAATACTGGTCACCCTGCATGCCTCTCCTTTACTTTCCGGATTTGTGCGTTGTCTGTGGTTTTTTCTGCAAGCCCTGGACCCCTTCATTGTGGGAAAGATGATTGTCATCATTTGTATTGTGAGTCTGTTCATTCAAGTTGTCATGTCTTCTTCGTCACTTTCAATCATTGTTTAAATCATGTTAGAGTTCACTGCAAACTGGCGTGTTGGATGATATTTCTTCTTGCGATCAATCTTTCTTCTTTGGAATTTCTTCCTGTCGCGCTGAATTTATTTCCGCGCCTAAATTCTCTTTCTCGCGACAAGTCTCCCAGTACTTTGTTATTGCGCTGGAATTTTTCGTCGTGATTCCCTACCGCGACAAGCCTCCCATTGTTGTTTGCCACTGCGCCGATCTCCTACTGCGCCAAAATTTTCCATCGTGCCTTACTACCGTGCTGTGGACTCTTGTGGTTGATTTTGCTTGTCACACAAATTTTCTGTCACTGTCTTTCTGATAGTCTCTGCGAAGTACGACATTTTTATTTTCCGCACAAAGAGGGTGTTATCGTTCATTATCGTGAACGCGAAAAAAATATACACTGGCATCATGACAACATCCCAAAGCATAAGAAATAAGGTGAGAAGTGGTAGGGGCATGAGGTCTGAGCCTCAAGACCTGGAATTAATAAACGAAGATCCATAAATTAGGGCATCTTTCGAACAGGTCAGATGTATGCGCTTTTGTGAAAAGATCAAAGGGTACAATGCAAAGCTGGCTAAACGGTTCACCCTCAATTTTAATGGGTTCTGTGCGACCATTTTCAGAATCACCTTCCAAGTGACGGAGGAAACTCTGTCAGCTACGACGGAGATCCCCCCGCGCAGTGAAAAGTGGTTTAAAGGCATGCCTTTAGAATTTTTTTGCTATGAATACTTTATCAAGCCCAAATGCCTAAATGGGAAAATTAGAGCAGGTGTTCCAAGCCAGTACCTCTAGGAGCCTTTCCAAAAGATCCTAAATGTAATCAGAAGGGATTTAACCTGTGAAGGAAGGTTTGATAGAGTGTACCCATATCACATCAAGCTGTTGATGCACTTCATAGGGAAAAAACCTTTGAATCTACCTTTCTTCTTACATCGAAACTTGGAAAGGATGGCAGACAACGTCCAAGTCGAGGTTGACCAACCAGGGAAAAATTTATCCCATTTGTCATTGATCATGTTGTTGGTGGTTGAAGAATTGAGACGGTTGAACAAATAATGGGATTCATTTCTGATTTCGGCCGACATCCCCAGAGACCCCAAAGGATGCATTCCTCTATCTCTGAGGGAATCAAAATTCTGCAGCGCAGGGGCGAGAAGGGAAGATGTCACGGGAAAAGGAAAGGAAATAGAAGATTTGTCAACCCACCATCCAGCACCTCGGAAAAGAGGCAGGCCAAGGTTGATTAAGAAACCCGAGGAGATCCAAGCTCTTAGTGAACCGTGCACCCAGTCTTCTGCCGAGATATTACTCATACACGTTGTTTGGCTATAACCTGTTGAAGGTTCAAGAAGGGGAATTGGTGAAAGATGGAGGAGGTCAGGTGATGAAAACGTGGATGCTCAAGAGTCATCACAATAGCCGAAGCAAGTGCAACTCTCTATCACCGAATTGTATCAAGAAAACAAAGAATTAAGAAGATAACTGGCAGAAAGAACTATTGAAATGCTAGTGTCGCAGAGTCGAGCAAGAAATGAAAATTGGATCAAAAGACAACTCAGAAAGGTGCAAGACGTAATCATTCAGCTGTGGGAGGAACATAGGGTGTCAGAAGAAAGAATCACAGAGAATTTCAAGGAATGCAGACCGACCATGGATAGTGCTCGTGCGACTCTCGCCAGCCCTCAAGAGAAACTGAAAGGAAATGCAGTCTTGTGGAGACAAGTGAAGAATCTGAACAAATGGAACTGGTCTCTTAGAAAACACTTGGAGTTTAAGGTTGCAGGCGAGGCCAGAGGCATGAGTAAGACAACCCCATTTTGTCTTTTTTGATCATGGCATGGAATATTTCTCCCTGCATATCTCGTCCTGTCGGTAACAAGAAGTCTGACGTGGCACCCACGTGGTGAATATTTGTCGCACAGATGCTGTAAACTTACCTATTGAGGAGGGCAGGTGTAAGTGAAACACATGCCAATTTTGGAAGAGAAGCATGGCCTCCCAACCATTGTTGCCACCTGGAGTTGCATGAGAGACCGCAAACAAACATTCGCTACACCAACTCGCCACGTGCATGCTACAACGAGTGTTCATGCAACAACAACCACAACCTGTTATACAAGGTGACAAAGTTTCCAACAGTGCACTCGATTACTCGGGCACCCCGTAAATGAAAACATTGATGTATCACAACATGATGATTGAATCTTACTCATGACTGAATGATTGAGACGAAGATGTCGGTTATGTTATGATTGGGTGCAATCAAGTTTCCATTTTTGGTAAACTCTATTCAAAAGGTTGTCTAGGAGGAAGTAACGAAATCCGAAATTCTAGGAGAAGTAGTTTGAGGCATAGCAGCCCGAGAGGGCATGATTTTTCTATATATTGTATCTTTTCGATGTAAGTTGGGTTGGAAAAGTAGTGTAGACAGAGGACTCTTGAATGTAATCTTTGAATCTGAATAGAAATAACAATGCAGAGGTCATGAAGCTTTGACGAAAAGATTTTAATGGTGGTGGTTTGATGTATTGTGATCCTATCTATATATGTACTTCTCGTTTCCTGTAAATTCATGTATGTTCTCTTTTTTTAAATTGAAATTTTTGACGAGTTTAAAATTCATCGCGCGGTGCTTTAGACTCAGCCATTTAAACTCTGTGTTCTCTTCCAAGTAAGTTAGAATTCAGCTTTAATGGTGCTCTGGTTTGCTTTATGTCCTCCTTTTTTCTGCCATACACGATGACATTTAAACTGAAATACCATTGCCCACTTATCCTTTATCCTCTCAAAGTTTCCTTTACCAGTCATTGATTTCTCTCATTTTCAAAAGGTTGACTCCATAGCCCAAAGTTTTGTATTTCCTTGCCAACGAAACCAGAAACATTTCCAAAACACATAAATCTAGATTGGAAAGGCTAGTTTCCAGTCTTAAAGTTGATCTGTAGGTTACCTTGGTACTTCGTTTCTCTTCAGCCCAACAATTTACCAAGTGCTAAACATCTTGGTATCATTGTCGGGGATGAAATTTAAAACTTTCCCTGGGAAAACGATTAAAGTTGTAGATTTGATCCCTGATAGTAACAACGGGTCAGACACCTATATTGGATGAAACTTATTTTACTCTGGCGACTTCATTAAATAAGATCAGTAGCATAGAGTACTCAAAATCATAAATCCTGGCTCCTAAGAAAGTTTACACTGGAGCGAACCCTGATCCAGAGCCTGTAGCATCTGTGTCTAATCCCATAAAACTTATGCGCAAAGGAAATGAAAGGATAGAAGACCCTTTATATTACTTGGACATGAACCTATATTTACCTAAAGACAGAGTAAAAATCATTGACGACCTTGAATTCGATTTACTATTTGAACAAACTCTGTTAAGGTCCAGATTAGAATCCTATTTGAATGAAATTATTTCCGATGAGAAAAAGTTTCAATCCTTGATACCAACCAACCCCCCATGAACTGCCATAATCCCCACTCAAACCATCTCGCCGGTTCAAATCCCTCCTAGATTCATGGTCTCCAGGTTCACCGCTCTTGCCTTGCTGACCCAGTTACATGAATTGGCTCAGAATTATAATCAGAGAATTAAATTATACAATGCTGAAGGAAATGCTTCTACCCAAAAACACTTAGATTGGTTTAATGATTTTGTCGACCTGGAATAGGTAGATCATGAGTATGAAAAAAAGAGATTGTTTGCGGAGAGTCTCTCAGGGGAGGTCATAAAATGGTTCAAGGCCCTTCAAACAATGAGCATCCTTGATTTTGCAGATTTTGAAATCTTGTTTCTTGCCAGATGGGGTGATAAAAAGAATCCTCTTCGGTTACTAATTCAGTACAATAATATAAAAATATCAAAATATGAAACAGTGCAAGAATTCTCTGCCAGATTCATGAAAGTTTATAATTCAATTCCCACATAAGTCAAACCACCTCCCGAAGCCACCCAACTTCGATACACTAATTCGTTTGACGGTGACTTTGCCTTGATGTTAAGAGAAAGAATATCTAATACATTAGGTGTTATGATGAGCGACGTGATTGAAGTTGAAGTAAATATGATGGCATCGAGGAAGATCAAACATAATTTTGACATAAATGTGAAGAAGCCCCAAGGGGACACACAACCCTCTACATCTCGATCATCAGATGAAAAATTCGACTTGATGATGAAGACTATGGAAATACTCATGGAAAGGATGCTCTTGGAGAACAAGCCTACCACCAAGGAGCAAAACGATTTCCAACCTAGAAATCAAAATTTTAGGAGAGCCCCAGTTCCACAGATCAGGCAAAGAAACCAGAGAGATCAAGGTGATCAAAAGATAAGACCTCCTTTCCAGAAAAACTATGCAAAAAAATATTTTGATCAAATGATCCAAGACCAGATGCATTGTTGCGACAATACAGAAACATGTGTTCTTAACAAAAGGAGAGCACGATCAATTTATGGATGTGAATGAAGAGCTTATTCTAAAGAATGATGATATGTTGTCATCGGAAACAAAGGAGTTTAGGAAAGGATACCACAATGCTATTATACAGTTTCAGAAGCAATATAGATTCAGAAGTAAAAAGGTGCCTGTAGAGCTTCCGAAGGCAAATCCCAGAAGGGAACCCTAGGTGAACACTCCTTCTTCAAGCTAACCGAAGAAAGATAATTTAGCAAGGGATGTAATGGAGAAAGGAAAATCAAAGGAAGAATCCTTAAAAAAATCACCTAAGGAAAGAAAGGAAATAGTCATCAGAGAGATAGAAAAATCTCCTCCTTTTAATTTTGAAAGCGAAATGGCTAAAATCAAAATATTTGTTTCGTTTAATGAGCTAATCAATAAGGGAGAGTATAGAAATTAGATCATTAAAATGTTAAAGATGGAAGAAGCTCCTGACACCTTGAACATCCAAGACGACCACCCTGCCATCTTGTTTGGCCCGCGCATAGAAGAAAGCGATGATGCTGATGATGTTCCTCCTTTGTATGTCAGCCTTAAAATTCATGACATGACCTTAGATAATGCCATGTTAGATTCAGGCGCATCTCATAATCTCATGCCCAAGGTGTTCATGGATGAGTTAGGCTTGGACGTTACAAGATCTTATAAATATTTTATCATGATCTTGGTTGTATCATTGTCATGATAATTTTATCATGATTTACTTGGATGATATCACAGTGTTTTCAGATTCAGATGAACAACATCTCGAACATCTAAGGAATGTTTTCCAGAAATGTAGAAAGTTTGGCAACTCATTAAATTTGAAAAATCAAACTTCAGCATGCAAGAAGGAAAATTGCTTGGACACATCATTTAAAAGGAAGGCATAAATATAGACCCCAGCAGGGTGGAAGAAATTCTGAAGATCGACACTCCCAGGAGCAAGAAAGAGGTGCATTCTTTCCTAGGAAAGGTAATTTTTCTGAAAAGGTTCATTCCCAACTTGGATGAGATTATAAAGCACATCACAAATATGCTCAGGAAAGGTAATGAAATAAAATGGACTCGTGAAGCTAGGAAGTCGTTTGAAGATATTAAGGTGGCACTGACCAAATCTTCAGTGTTAGCCAACCTAGATTTTTCAAAGGACTTTATCTTATTCTCCTTTTCCTCAGAGCACACCATCGATGGTGTTTTTTTACAAAAGGATGAGCAAAACTTTGAAAATCCCATAGCCTATTTCAGCATGACATTGAAAGACTCCCCACTAAGGTATGATATCATGGAAAAATAAGCATATGCCTTAGTGAAGGCCTCAAGGAATTCAAAACTTATACATTGCATTCTCGTGTCATTACTTATGTTCCTAGCAAATTTGTTAAGGATATCTTGACTCAGCCTGATCCTGAAGGGAGAAGGGGCAAATGGATTGTAGTGATGCTGGAATATGACCTCAAAATCAAGCCTACAAAGATGATTAAAGGTCAAGGGCTCACAAAATTAATGGTGCAGTTGAATTGTGATGTTTTGGGAATCAATTTTATAGTTGATATGTCGGAGAATTCACAAGAAGAAACGATCCAGTAGGTATCTCAAAAGTTTATTGATTCTCCTTGGTACACTAACATTATTAACGTGTTAAGAAATTTGTAAGCTCCTCCATGGTTGAACAAAACGAAATCCAGATTTTTGAAGTTGAAAGAAACTAAGTTTTGCATTCTGGACAATTCTCTGTATTGGAAGGATCTAGGTGGGATCTTGCTAAATTGTTTGTTGGAGGAAGATACGAAAAGGGATATTAAGGAGTTTCACAAATGATATTGCAGGGGGAATCATTATTGGAAGACCACTGCGCACAAAATCTTGAGGGTAGGATTCTATTGGCCTAGTATTTTGCGGATGTATACAAGGAAATTTCTAGTTGCCACAAATGCCAGATCTTCGATGAGAAAAGAAATTTGTAACCCCTGACTTTAAAACATATCTCGGTTGAAGCATCGTTTATGCAATGGGGCTTGTATTTCATAGGATAAATACATCTGCCATCTTTAGCTCAACATAGATGGATACTAACGGCCATGGAATACTTCACTAAATGGATCGAAGCGGTCCCCACAAGGCAAGCTACTGACACAGTTATCATTCAATTTTTAGAGAGTAATATCTTCTCTAGATTCGGTTGCCCAGTCAAGATCATCACTGACAATCCAACGATGTTCAAGTCTAAAAAGATGGAGAAATTCTACAATGATTACAACATAACTCTAAGACATTCCACAGCTTATTACCCACAGGGTAATGGATTGGCAGAGTCGTCTAACAAAAGTTTGACCAGGATTATTAAAAAGCTTTTGCAGGACAACAAGAAATCTTGGCACAAAAATCTTATCTATGCGTTATGGGTCGACGAAATCACCACTAAAAAGTCCATCTCCACATCACCTTTCCAAATTGTATATTGTGCGAAGGCAACTTTTCCCACCTCGTTGGGATAGCCAGTAAGGAGACTGCTGCAAGAGCAAGAAGCCGAACCAAACAACACTCAAAGGAGAATAAACCAATTGGTCCATGCACAACAAATGAGAGAACATATCTTCAACAAATCACAACTTCACCAAGACAAAATGAAAAGAATTTTTGATAGACACACTAAAGAGGAGAATTTCAAGGTGAATGATCTGGTACTAAAGTGGGACGCGAGGAATGAAGACAAAGGGAGGCATGGAAAGTTTGATCATCTTTGGATGGGGCCATTCAGGATTGACGTGTATCACGAGAACAATGTTTATTTTCTACAAGAAATTAATGGAGATCTCATTGTTGGGGGGCCTGTGAATGGCAGGTTCCTCAAACATTATCTGGTTTAACAAGTTTTTTTAGTCTTTCATGTCATTGTAAATAACCATTTTTATTTTCAAAGAAAGTGTTTCGAGACAGTAGTCAGCAGAAAATTGAATCCCGAAGTGAAGGCTCTAAGTTTATGCTGAGTCTGGTCGTAATTGTGTCAAGGAGATCCAGGATGAGTCTTTTTCATCATTTTAGAGTCTGTAAGTCAAATAAAACTTGATGGTCAGGCACCTGGTCTGTTTCTCTTTTTCACCTCACTAGGAGGATAACATCCCCATTAGAGCCAGCTGTTAGCATCATAATTTTTACAGTTAGAGTTAGTCCTAGATGAGTCGTAGTTCGTGTGTCAAAGCGTGTGAGGTCAGGAACCGAATAATGAATGGGTGGAAATCAGCAAGTAGTGGGTCTGGCCCTTGGAGTCGGGAAAGGGCGTAATGATTAGTCATGTACGACTTGTAAAGGTCCCTTTCCCGAAAGATCGAGTCCTGTCAGAAAGGGAATTTACGTGCCAGAGATCGAGGCAAGTTGTTGGGATAAAGGTCACGTCGATGGATATAACGAACATCATCACCTAATTATGAAGTCAGAAAGGTAAAAAATCATGACGCTCGCATACTCTGTCGCTCTTATCATCTGTAATTTTCACACTTCAAAGTGTACCCGTCGCACGAGTTTGTTGCGCAAATCTTCAACCTACTTCCAAACTTCTTGTCGCCATGGATTTATCGTCCTCTTCCATGATTCCATTCCTTACTCGTTCAAGTATAAATACTGGTCACCATGCATGCCTCTCCTTTAATTTCTGGATTTGTGCATTGTCTGTGATTTTTTCTGCAAGCCCTGGACCCCTTCATTGTGGGAAAGTTTTTTCTGCTATCGCGCTGAAGTTCTTTCCATGCCTAAATTCTTTGTCTCACGACAAGTCTCCCAGTACTTTGCTAATGCGCTGGAATTTTCTGTTGCAATAACCATCCACAACAAGCCTCCTGTTGTTGTTTTCCACCGCGTCAATCTCCTACTGCACCAAAATTTTCCATCGTGCCTTACTGTCCCGTCGTGGACTTCTGTGGCTGATTTTGCTTGTCGCGCAAAGTTTTTGTCATTGCCTTTCCGAAATTCTCTCTGAAGTGCAACATTCTTATTTGTCGCACAGAGAGGGTGTTACCGTTCATTACCGTGTGCGTGGAACAAATATATACTAGCATCGTGACAACATCCCAAAGCATAAGAAATAAGTCGAGAAGTGGTAGGGTCGTGAGGTCTGAGCCTCAAGACCTGGCATTAATAAATGAAGATCTGGAAATCAGGGCATCTTTCAAACAGGTCGGATGAATGCGCTTTTGTGAAAAGATAAAAGGGTACAATGCGAAGTTGGTTGAACAGTTCACCCTAAATTTTAATGGGTTATGCACAGCCATTACGGGAATCACCTTTCGAGTGACGTAGGAAACTCTGTCAGTTGTGACAGAGATCCCCCCGCGTGGTGAAATGTTGTAAAGGCATGCCTTTAGACATTTTGTGCTATGAATATTTTATCAAGCCCAAATTCCTAAATGGGAAAATCGAAGCAGGCATTCCAAGCCAGTACCTCCAAGAGCCTTTCCAAAAGCTCCTCAAGGTAATCATAAAGGATTTCACCTATGAAGGAAGGTTCGACATAGTGTACCCATATCACATCAGGTTGTTTATGCACTTCACTGGGAAAAAACCTTTGAATATACCTTTCCTCTTGCATCGAAACTTGGAAAGGATGGTAGACAGCGTCCAGGTCGAGGTTGACCAACTGAGGAAATTTTTATCCCATTTGTCATTTTTTCAAGTTATTGGTGGTCGAAGAATTGAGATGGTTGAACAAAGACTGGGATTCATTTCTAATTTTGGTCGACATCCCTAGAGATCCCAAAGGAGACATTCCTCTATATGTGAGGGAAACAACATTCTGCAGTGCAGGGGTGAGAAGGGAAGATGTCATGGGAAAAGGAAAGGAAATAGAAGATACGTCAACCAACCAACCAACACCCTGGAAAAGAGGCAGGCCAAGGTTGATTAAGAAACCCGGGGAGATCCAAGCTCCCAGTGAACCACACACCCAGTCTTCTTCTGAGAGATTACTCATGCGCGTTGTTCGGCTAGAACCTATTGAAGGTTCAAGCAGGGGAATTGGTGAAAGACGGAGGAGGTCAGGAGATGAAAACATGGATGCTCAGGAGTCGTCGCAACAACTGAAGCAAGCGCAGCTCGCTATCGCCGAATTGTATCAAGAAAAAAGAGAATTAAGAAGACAGTTGGCAGAAAGAACTATTGAAATGCCAACATCGCAAAGTCGAGCAAGAAATGAAAATTGGCTCAAAAGATAGCCTAGAGAGGCGCAAGACGTAATCATTTAGTCGCAGGAATAACATAGGGTGTCAAAAGAAATAATCGCAGAGCATTTCAAGTAATGCAGACCGACCATGGATAGCGCCCACGCGGCTCTCGCCAGCGCTCAAGTGAAACTGAAAGGAAATGTGGCCTTGTGGAGACAAGTGAAGAATCTGAACAAACAGACCTGGTCTCTTAGAAAAATACTCAGAGTTTTAAGATTGCAGGTGAGGCCAGAGGCATGAGTGAGACAACCCCATTTTTTCTTTTTTGATCGTGGCATGAAATCTTTCTCCCCACATATCGTGTCCTGTCGGTAAGAAGAATTCTGATGCAACACCCACGCGGTGAATATTCGTCACACAGATGTTGTAAACTTACCTACTGAGGAGGGCAGGTGTAAGCGAAATGCATGTCAGTTTTGAAAGAGACGTGTGGCCTCCCAACCGTTGCTGCCACCTGGAGTTGCACGAGCGACCGCAAATGGACATCTGCTACACCAACTCGCCACGTGCATGCTACATCCAGTGATCATACAACAACCAAAGCCCATTATACAAGGTGACAGAGTTTCCAACAGTGTGCTGGATTACTCGGGCACCCCGTAAAAGAAAACGTCGATGTATCACAACTCGATGACCGAATCTTACTCATGACTGAATGATTGAGACGAAGATGTCGGTTATGTTATGATTGGGTGGAGTCAGGTTTCCATTTTTGGTAAACTCTATTCAAAAGGTTGTCTACCCTAATCATTTTAATGACTATACAAGCATCCTTTGCACCTATCTCAATCCACAATTAAAGGAATCTTGCCCATGGCTAAGGGATTTTACCCCCAATATTATCTTACTTTTGAATCCTTAATAGCCTTTTCAGGTACACTCTAGTGCTTGTCTTGATATTTGACTCTATAGATTGATGTATTCTTTTAACCCTTCCATATTTGCTCTCTTTGTTCAGTTATGTGTTTTTGTTCATTCTCCTTACTCAGGCCTTAATCTTCTTCGAGTGTTATTTGAGTTCCTTGATTTCCTTATTTACTTCCATTTGTTCATGCTTGTTGACTTGCTCCGGTTTTTTATCCATCAAATGACTATGTTTTTACATGTTGATGACTCAAGTTCTACTAGAGTGTTTCTTTCATGTGTTTTTCTTATTATTTTTCCCTTCCTTCGTATCGATGTGTCAATACAATCATTTTTAGATTGTAAATTGCATATCATGTCCCTTTAAGTCTTTTCTTACTCTTAATGTATTAGCCTACTTCCTTTTATGGTTCATATGCTTCCTTTCATTAAATGTCCTTAGTTTGTCTATTTTTCGTATATGTTTCTCCTCTTGTCTACATTATGTTAGTTTTACCTTTGTGTTACCTCCCTAGTCTCCTTATTCTCACCCTTATTATGTGAGGTAACTATCTTCTTTTTTCCTTCTTTGAATCTCAATGTTTTTCATATGGTATAGATTTTATGTTTTCTTAGTTTTCATTAGCTCATGTTTGTACTTTCTAGTGTTCATGATATTACTAGTTCTAGTTCCTTCTCTAGCTCTGGTTTCAGTTTCTTCCCCATGTCTTCTATTTCCTTGTCTTATTAAATTGGTTGTTCCTTTGCTTCACCTTCTTTCTCATCGGATAGATATAGGATACCTTTTTTATTTCTTACTCAATGGTTTTGGCCTTAATTGAATTATGGTAGCTATCATATATTGTGTATAAATATGGGTTTGCGTTTCCAATATTTATTGAAACTCTTGTTGATCTAGCCCTTATCTCTATGGATTTATGTAGTTATTATGAGTTCTCATCGCCCTCTTTCCACCATTATCATGTTTGTTTCTAATTCATCCCCTTTTGTTTCCTTTCATCTTCATCATTTGTATCTTGTCTTCTTCATTTTTTGTCCTTCCCTTCTTTTGATTATTTTGCTTCTCGATCTTCTTTCTTTTCCCCTGACTATTTATGTTTCCTTTCGTTCTTTGTTGCTTCCTTAGCTTCCTCGTCATTTTGTTTTTGTGCTTGACTCTTCCTTATTATTTTTTTATTGTATTATATATCCTCATATGATTTACCTTTATCAAGGCCTCTAGAACCTCCTCCTTGTTGTTCCTCTTCTTTTCATTTCTTCTATTTTTAATTAGTTATCTACCTAGATGTTTAATTTTGGTCTCACTGTGTTTTTCCAACTCACTTTTTCTTATGGTGATCACATTTATTTACATGATATCAAAAACTTTTGATTTTCCTTTCCCAAACTTTCTAGTGTTTTCAATAGTATTCAAATTTTTAATAATAATTTTAAGCACAACCTTAGAAATCAACATCTCATAAATATTTTCTTATCGGCAATTTCTCTATTAGAAGATTAGTCATGAGACATCTTGGTTCACTATCTAAATAGATTTTTTGTCTTTTTAAATATTACCTAAATTTCATCTTATCTCTCATCCCCTTTTTCATCCTTCTTATCACATTATTGTAGAAATTCATATGTATGCATCACCGTCCCCATAATGTGAATTGATGCATATCTAATCAACTCATGGCATATCCTTATATGTGTTAAACAAAATACCAGGTCATCAACAAAAAGAATAGATTGTTTTACCCTTTCATACCACATTACCAATTCATCATATTTCTTGCCATATTATCATAGGTCACTACCAATATCAAATTCCCCAATCATATTGTCAAGTTACCACCTACATTTTTGTCCCCTATCATGTCCTACAATGTCATTAGTTATTAGATAACTATTACATAGCCAAAATCACACTTGCTTAATTATCCCTACCCTATTATCATATCACAATCTTATATATCTCATGATACTTTTTTGTTTGTTTGTTATTTTGTCCATGACATGTAGGACTAACCTGTGGCTAAGAAACTGTGATTTAGAGGCATCTAAGCCGTCAAAATCACCCGAGGATCACACCTGGTTTGAGCCACACCAACTCTTAACATGGCTGGATTTTTTGTCCCAACAGGTTTCAAACCGGTGACTTCGACATCACAGAGCGCCTTAACAACACACTCTATCACCAACTGTCCTACACCTCCGGGACATATATCTCATCATACTTACTCATGCTTAACCATGTGTTTAATTGTGTTTCATACATGTCCATCACGTCTTATTATCACAACACAAGTCATGCAACACTAATAATGCATGCACTTGCATTGCACATCTTACCCTTGCATTGCCCTTGCAATTTTCTAATTTTTTTAAAGGGATAAAAGATAATCTTTTCCAAGTACTTTTATTGCTCAAATCTAGCATTCAAGTGCTTTTAACTTGCTGTTTTAGAACAACAACAAAAGACCCTAAGGAAACAAGCTTTCTAGCCTGATTTGTTTATTTCATTTTTTGCAATTTTTTGTAGTTTTTCACTTAGAATTTTTTGGGTTTTTGTACTGACATCCCAAGACACTTTTACAGTGTTTTTGGGCATCTTTTGTTTCCATTTGTTTGTTGTTTTGTGCAGGTTCACGAGTAAACAAGGGGAAACTATGCCAAATTTTGGCGGATTAGGAGCATCTGAGACCCCCATAAACACCCTTTACCTTTTAAAATCATTGTAAAAGTTTGCTTTCTTTCCGATCCACTTTTATAAGGATAAAAAAGTCTCTCAAAGAAAATACTTTTGTAATCAAAGCAATAAACAGTGGGCTATGCAACACCCCATTTGTGTTTCCCCCCGAGGCGAGTATTTTGTGGTTTGGTTGTTGGCTTGGTTCTTTGTTTTTCATTTCAGTTCACAATCTTCATCTGTTAAATTTACATGCAGCAGCGAGAGCCATTCTCTTGGAGGATGGCCAAGACCCTAGATGTGTTCT
>CBVK0100848262.1:0-14070 GCA_900067695.1 Picea abies | reverse complement strand
CCCCCCCCTCACATCTCTCTCAATTACCCATACCTTAATGAGCTTGTTTTTTTTTCGAGAATAGGTTATTATCTACTGAACATGGATAACCACATGAAGGTGGAAGCTCATATGGCCCCTCTCCACCCCCTCCCCACCTCACATCGCTCTCAATTACCCATACCCAACAAATGATTTTGTTTATATAGAAAACATATATGCATTCATGCATTACTAGGCTACTCATCAAAACATATGAACATATAAACATTGAAGCATAATGTTGTAGTTCATATAAACAATGTTTCATACTAGCAACATCGATAAACATCCAAATACAAGTCATGAATTTATACATCTAGTTTTTCTTTGATTTCTGTATTTTTACATTCATAAAATTGACAATTGGGGTATCAGAATCATCCTTTGACATTGTGTTTCTTGCGCCTTGTCCTTCTATTGTTTGTATTTCCATGCGCTCATGTACCATACTTCTGGTACATCATTGAGAAGGGCATGGAGGAATATGTGCAGGGGCATGAACTGCAACAATGGAAATGATCATATTGATGTGTTGAAATATAATTGAAATAACTATTTCATTATTTTGATTAACATTACAATATTTATCTTTACTTGTTTCTGTAGCTGTGACAGTTGGTGCATTAATTTCTTGTCCACTTGGTTCCTCTCGTAGTTCACCCTCCTAAGATACATGCTCTTCCATTTAAAGAAGATAGTATATAAGTATAAGTCAATAAATAAATATCTACAATCACAATAAATATTTATAATTCTGAAGCATACATACTGGAATGGGTACTCTGCTCCCCACTATCATTGGACATGTTCTCCCTAGTATGAAGTGGTGTCTGTTAAATACCGCTAGATTCACTACTGTGGTTTCACTATTGCTTGAAAACAAACATAAATACTTAGTTAAGGGTAATATAATAAAATATGAATAGACTTTACAAGCATGCTACTGCGGTTTCCTTATTCATTTTATTTAAATAAGTGGTTGGGGAGATTGGAGTCTGCCCTAAGCTTCTCCTACATTCAATCACACTTTTAAAACCTTGCTTGTAGCCAAGATTTAGTTCCTCCTCAGTGGAAGCATTCTCGAACATATTTAATTGCAATGCATAACACCATTAAAATTACCAATAACAAAAACATATATTTGTTCACTACTGTTAAATAAATATTCACCACAGTTAATCATTTAATTCTTATGATTCAGGTTTTAGTTTTCCATAGATACCCTGGCCTAGTTTATGCTCCCAGTTCTTTTCCATTCTAGCCTTGGCTATTTTGGAGGTGTTAGGTAGCCTATATATGAAATTTTTGAAAAAAAATAGATATCAGAATTGTTACTTAAAACAAGAAAGAAAAACATAAATGAGGATATTTCACTAAGAATATGACATGTGTTGTACCTTGCCTTACAGGTCGTGGATGTCTTCCTTGTTTTTTAAAGAAGTTCTCATTTGCATCCTCTATCATGACTTTCCACTCTTTCTTCAAAACCATGGGAGGGAACTCATACTTGAGGTCTAATTGCAATTTCTCCCTATATTGGGCCCTGGTATATTGTAAATTCTCCTTGGCTAACTTTGTAACCACTTTCTTGTTGAATGTATTGTCGAACAAGTTTACCATGTGGCCTGTCAATTCATATTTATTTTTGCTATCTTGGCCATTGCACCATGTACAAATGGTGGGGCCAAACAACTCCAATTATTTTTCATTCAAGTTTCTGTAGAAAACATTGTTTCCTATAGAAATGTGTTATCCATTAATATATAATAATCTCAACAAATGTCTATTTCAATTTGTGCACCATGTACAAATGGTGGGGCCAAACAACTCCAATTCTTTTTCATTCAAGTTTCTGTAGAAAACATTGTTTCCTATAGAAATGTGTTATCCATTAATATATAATAATCTCAACAAATGTCTATTTCAATTTCATGATAAAAATGAATCAATTAATTAACGAATACCTGCAATCTTCTAAATATTGATTGAAACACATGTGTCATCAACTAGAAAGGTGAGATCTAGTGATTTGGTGCTTTGAATTCATGCTGCTCCATGAATAGATTCCTATCCATCTACAGTATGTTCATCTCTGAAGCCATGTGGAGTCCTAGGCTCTGGCTCGTCATGCTCCGTCGTGTCATGCTGGTCAACATTAATGTGCTCATTAATGGATTTGAGTGGAACCTCAGGAGGGTCAAAAAGCCTCACTTGTACTTTTCTATGTTGACTTTTATTTTTCATTGGACCATCACTGCTACCTATAGCAGTTGTAGGCTCGACAGGTTCCCGTGGCACGGGGTTTAAAAACTCCTACAAATGGAAAAATTTGCTTTATCAGATCATGTAGAAAAAAAAAAAAAAAGCAGATATGAAATTTTCATAGCTGACAAAAATATGTGAAGATGCCACTTACCCCAAAATTAGTTATTAAATTTTGTAGCCCTAAAATTCTTTCCATGTCCTCCTGTGCCAAGGGTCTTTTGCGAAACAAACCTAGATATTCTATGTTTTCTTTCTTCAAGGTCTTCGCGATAGTTTCTATTGGGTCAGTGGAATAAAATATTTCGTCCTCAAGATCCTCATCATCCAAATCGATTGTATTGGACTAAAAACATCAAACAATAAATAAAATTAAAATAATCTTAACATCAATCTTTTTTAGATTTTGTAATAAAATTTAGTTATTATTAAGCACTAACAGTTACATGATGTTGTTGTATGGTTGTTGACTTCCCATGGTCACCCTACTCTGATCTACTATGAGTGGGTGCCTTTCCATGATGACCATGCCACAATACATTAATGAATAAAAGTAATGAGATAAACTTTAACATTTGAGAAATTTAGTTATTGTAGTCATAAGTTATTACTATATTTAACATTTACCTATTGAGGCATAGTGGGTGCCTTTCCATGGTCACCATGGACAGATGTAGAGGGCGATTTTCCATGGTCACCCTCGATAGATATTGACACAATAAATCAATCAAAAGAAGTTATGAAATTCACCTGTAAAATTAAAAAAATGAAATATTGCAGTAATATCAGAAAATAAATAATGAAATTTCATAAATTTAGTTGTTGTAGTCATAAGTTTTTTACTATATTTAACATTTACCTACCGAGGCACAATGGGTGCATTTCTACGGTCACCCTGGGTAGACGTAGCGGGTGATTTTCCATGGTCACCCTAGACAGATGTTGATACAATAAATAAATCAACAAAAGTTATGAAATTCACCTGTAACATTAAAAAATGAAATATTGCGGTAATATCAGAAAATAAATAATGAAATTTCATAAATTTATTTGTTGTAGTCATAAGTTGTTACTATATTTAACATTTACCTATTGAGGCACACTGGGTGCATTTCCACGGTCACCCTGGATAGATGTAACATGTGATTTCTCACGATAACCCTGGATAGATGTTGACACAATAAATTAATCAACAAGAGTTATGAAAGTAATTGTAACCTTAAAAAATGAAATATATGCAGTAAAATCAAAATATTGCAGCGATAAATTATAACAATGATTGATCAAATGTTGAGTTGAATAGTATGTAAGATATTTACCCCCATAGCCACAGCCCCTCCATCTATTCGATTTAAGTTGTAATCGATAAACAACTCTTCACCTAGAGCTATTGTTTTTGTTGCACATGCAAATATATGATTTCCTTCGCATCCCTCAAATATGCAATTCAAATGATTAGTTGTTGCCACTTGTTGTGTACTATTTATAAAGTCTGCAATGTTTCTAGAAGCTTTTGGCTTTCCATCAATATACATAGTTTCCCCTTTATTTTGATTGTTATATACTAGTTGTATATAATTTGTGGCAACTCTATATCTCCACATACTTTGCGTATATCAGACCAACATCAACCAGTGATTGTATTTGTATAATGGTATGACATACTCCATCAATTCAGTTATAGTTCCATCGCCGACCTTTATGCCATCCATGGAAAATAACCCCAATCCATGCAAGGACAAAGGAGCAATGCGATACATCCTCCCACTAATGAAGAAATCTATGTCCACTTCAGGTAGCTCATTAGGTATCTATAGTTGCAATAGATGTCTATACCTCAAGGGAAACTCAATGTCGCCTATTCTCTCAGCATCATAATTACATGACCCTCCATTGGAAATAAAAAATTGCATGCGTATACAAAATCTTTTCCTTACCTTTTCAGATCTACTTGATCTAGAACTAGTAGATCTAGTACAACATGTCTCACTTTCAACCTCTTTGAGTATATATTGATCATCACTCGAGGAATATAGATCCGTCAAATACCTATTTGGTGGTACCTACACTCGTTAAAACAAGAAGATAATTTATCGTGTGAATATAAGTTTTTGGTACCAACACTCGAAAAAAAGAGAAGATAAGTTAGCGTGCAAATATTTAGGGAACCCATGTTTTTCTTCGAGAATATACTTGATTCTATTGTATGTAACAAACTTATTGGGGTCCTTGTTTACTTGTTTACATAACCATAGAACAACTAGCTTCCAACTCGCCTTGCAAGGTCGAGCTACCACTCCTCACCGAGCTGTGTATCCCAACTCCCACAAGCTAAGTTAGTCAAGTCTAAAATTCTGTAGTGTAACGTTACGCATGACAGAAGAGCCTCATCATCCTCCTCCTCCATCCTTTATATAGAGTTTCTAAGTCATTTACTTTCCCAAAATCTCATTTAATTTATTCTTCAATAATTTAATTCATAAAAATCCTCCCTGTACATGTGTCACCCATCCCCTTCATTGCACCATAAATTAATTTAATTAATTAATTAATTACTCCTATTTCCCTCACCCACCTAAAAAAAATCCTAGAATCTCTCCTAGGTGTCCCCATATTCCCTTACACAATTTAATGACTTTCCCCCTTACTAATTTACTAGTTGAGTTCAATTTAGAAAGTTCTTAAATGCAAAATACCTTACTAAGTTAGACTTTATGCTTCTTCTTTTTTCCTTATGTTTCCCTTTCTCTTTATGTTTCCCGTTTTTTCCTAGTTTCCTATTTCTTTTAAATTTTCCTCTTTCCCTTTTCATTTAAAACTCAAATTGACAAGTGTAGAAAATTACCTTTTTCCCCTTTTCTTTTTAATTAATAAAATTTTAATTAGCATATGTAACAAAACAATTATATCCCTTTTTCCCCCTTTTTAAATTTTATCCCCCAAAAGATTTTTTTTATAAATTAATCAAATCGCTTACCACCTTCTCGTCACATCATTAATGATGATTATTATTATTGTTTATTTATTTATTTATTTATTTTTATATAAATATTTATTTTTTTATCACAAGTATCACTTACCTAGATTTTAATTTTCGAGGATGGGTGACATTTTATTACGGAAATTGTTTTTAAATATTTCTTATCATGTTATTCATTCTAATTCCATCTAGGTTTATTCATTTATTATTTAACAACGCGACATGCCCTTCAGGATGCACTAGGTGCCCCAAGGGTGTCACTCGCCTCATATTGTTTCCCTTGCATGATGTGCCCTCCAGGATGCACTATGTGCTCCAAGGGTGCCACTCACCTCTTTTAATTTTTCTTGCACGACATTCCCTTCAGGATGCACTACATGCTCCAAGGGTACCACTCTCCTCTTGACTGACTTGGTAGACATTAAAAACCCCTGGAGTCAATACTCCGCCAGGTGATCTTGTTGGAGACTAAGGACCTCTAAGAAATAACGCCCTTGCCTTATTTTGCTCCCCTTAGAATCATCATGAGCGAATGTCGTAGTCTTCCCTCATGACATCGTGGGTCTTCTCGAACTAGGTAGTCATTAACCTACAGTTATAGCCATGGTGGGAGTGCTAGTAGGTTGTGGCAAGGTTGTCGTTCACACCTCTCCCTCAATGTCTCTAGTAGTCGTGCGTGACCTCTCTACTCCACATGTGAGTATGGTCGATAATCTATCGTCAGTCTGCATCATCAACGAATCATGTCAGAAATAATATCCATAATCATAATGTCTAATCAGATGCACAAATGTCATATATACAACAATCAAACCCCAATAATCCACTCCCTGACTTGATCCAGAGTCCAAGGGTTTCAATGATGCCTCTACATCCTCGAGGTCCAAAATACTGCACACTCGGGAGAACCGAGTCAATAGCACCTACCTATAACAATACATCAAAATAACATGTCATCATATCCATAATTCCTCATAATCATGATCAAATGCCCAATAGTAATATAATCCGGATCACTTGCAAGAAAGTGTCCTCAAAGAATAAGTTCTCTCGGTGTGCATAAGAGTGGGATGTTACATACTTGGTATAAACTTTGTCTCAAAGTTTCACAGTAAAAAGTACCAAAATAATATGTATCATAGTATCATAAGTCTATCTATCCAACAAAAATGGAAATTGTTGGCGCATATCATATGCGTCCTCCAAGGCTGCCAAGTGTGGACTATAGTGGTCCCTCTAGACCTTGACCCAATCTACTATTTGACGTTGTAGATGTTGAATGCGATGATCCAAGATGTGGATCAGCTCAGTCATGAGCGCACCCTCATCCGACACCCGCAAGGTGCTCAAGTCAAAACATGTGTAAGATTGCTAATCATAATGTCTCAAACAGAGACATGAAAGACATCGTGCATACACCTCCAAAATTAGGCAAGGATAGTCATTAGGCCACGGGTCTCTCTTCTTCACAATCTTGTAGGATCCCATGAACCTAGGAGATAGTTTATCCCCTTTCCCAAACTTGATCGAACTCTTATGTGGTTTTAGCTGCAAAAATACTCGGTCACCACATCTTAACTATGGTCGACATGATGCGCATAGACATAACTCTTCTACCGATCACGCGCTTCCTTAATCCTTTGTCTTATAGTTTTCATTTAATATTCCATTTCTTGGATCACTTCCGATCCCGCCCGAACCCTATCCTTAAGCCGATCCCAACTCAAGGCATCTGACATGGTCGCCCATAAAGAAACTCGAAGGGCCCCATCTTAATGGTGCTTTGGTAATTGTTGTTATAAGAGAATTCTACCAGTGGAAATAATTATTCCCAACTCTTTTTTTGGTCCATCACATACATGGGCAACATGTCTTCCAAGGTCTGGTTCGTTCGCTCAGTCTTCCCGCGGTCTCCCGGTGATACACAATACTAAAGTTAAGCTGGGTTCCCAAGGCCTCCTGGAAACTAGCCCAAAATTGTCTAGTAAACATTGATCCTCGATCAGATATAATCCTCTTAGGTACGCCATGCAGCCTCACAATATCATTGATGAAAACTCTAGCTATGTCAAGTGCCTGATGTGTTGTACGCACATGAATAAATGATCACTCTTTGTTAGAGTCTCGACTACTACAAAAATTGAGTTGTGTCTCTTTGTTGTCAATGGCAATCCAATAATGAAATCCATCGAATTAACATCCCATTTTGATTCTGAAATAGCATGTGGTTGTAGTAATCTTATTGGATGTCTATGTTCAGCCTTTACCTGTTGACCTTTTAGACTTCTGGCCACATAGTTAACTATGCATGCCTTCATTCCCTTCCAAAAGAATAAAGGGTTTAAGGTCTACCCTCATCTTTGTGACTCCTAGGTGATCCATGTACACTACTCTGTGAGCCTCATTTAGTATCAAATTCATCGACTCGTTGTTCGGTGGTACGTAATTTTGATTTTTTAAATCTCAGTAGTCCATCGTCGTCTAACGTAAATCCTTCAATCTTGGTACCATCATTGTGTTTTGTCCAATAAAGTCCTTGAACTCTTTGTACCAGTCATCTTTGCCCTGTAAATTTAGAATATTTTCACGTAGATTCATCTGAAGAGGCAACACCAAAAAAATATGAGGTCTCCGACTCAATGCAATATTCTAGTCAACTCATTGTTCCTTTTATGTAAGAAATATCAATATCGAACTCACTAAGCAATTTTGACCAACGTTGTTGTCGCACGTTCAGGTCACTTTGCATACATATGTGTTGTAGTCCACAATGGTCCATCTTTAGTTCAAATTTTTTTCCAACGAGGTAGTGTCTCCAAACCTTCAAGGCATAAATGATGGCTAACAACTCCAAATCATGTGTCGCATAGTTATCCTCATGCCTTCTCTGTTTCCTCGAAATTTAAGCAATTACCCGATCGTCTTGCATCAAGACTCTGCCTAAGCCTTCCTTGGATGCATCATTGCACACCAAGAAGTTCACATCCATGTCAAGGACATTTAGTATCGGTGTCATTTTCAACATCTCTTTGAGCCTCTAAAATGCTTCCATGCATTTCTCAGTCCCAACAAACTTCTTGTTCTTCTTCTGTAATTTTGTAATTGGATTTGCTATCTTCAAAAATCCCTCAACGAAATTTCGATAGTATCCTGCTAAATCCATCAAGTTACGCACTTCCGGGACATTTGTCGGTGTAGGCCATTCCATAATAACCTTGACCTTTGTTGGATCCATGATAATACCTTTGTCAGAGATGACATGCCCTAAGTAGTAAATCTTTGATTGATAAGACGAGCAATTGGACAACTTCCCATACAATTTGTGCTCTCATTGACACTATAGTACCAAGCGCAAGTGCTCATCATGCTCCTTCGTCATCCGAGAGTAAGTCAGAATATCGTCAATGAATACTTGGACAAACTTGTCCAAGTACTGGAGGAACACCCGGTTCATCAAACTCATAAATACCCCAAGGGCATTTGTCAGTCCAACAGTAAAATAGTAAACTTGTAATGTCCAAACCTTGTCTTAAAGGTGGTCTTAGGGACGTCATCCCCTCGATCCGTAACTGGTGATACCCTAATCGCAAATCGATCCTTTAAAACACTGGTCCACCCTTCATCTGATTAAGCATATCATCCATCCTCGGCAACAGATACTGATTCTTGAGCGTTGCCTTGTTCAATTGACGATAGTCAATGCAGAGTCTCCATGACCCATAATTCTTTCATATGAATATAATAGGTGCACCCCACTGTGACACACTTGGACGTATAAGTCCCAGGTCTAGAAACTCCTTCAGTTACATTCTCAACTCCTGTAACTTCAAGGTTGACATACGATAAGGTGTTCTCATTATTAGTTCAGTCCCCGGTTTTAGGTCTATGTTAAATTCTAATTCCCTCTCTGACGACATCCCAGGTAAATCCTATGGGAATATGTGTGCAAAATCTCTCACTCCCTTCTCATTTAATGTAAGGATCACATAAAGCTTACATCAGTTGCACATCCTCTTCCGTAGCTGCAAGGAAGAGATGTACCTCATGGGAACTCCCTGGTTCAGTCCTACAATCACGCATCTATGTCCCTCATCATCAACCAAGCTCAATCATTTCATCTTACAGTTGAGTATTGCCTCATGTGATTCCAATCAGTCCATACCGATTATGACGTCATAAGATCCTAATATTGTGACGTACAGGTCGACCCTGGTGACTAACTCTCCCGGGTTAAGGGTACAACCTGTAACCCTTCCTCCAACCTTCTGGTTGGCTCCTGAAGCCATCTCTACAAAGATAAAATCATCATGTTTGACTACCTTTACCTTAATCCTTTTTAGTGTTGCACCAGAGATGAAACTCTTGGTAGCACCCAGGATCTATCAAATACTAAGGGTTTGGTCAGCGACGTTACCACGTCTCGAGAACAGTCGATCGGTGCTCTGCCTGACAGTTATTCAAAACTACGTGAATCCAATTGGCCTTGCCCAAAACTCCCATGGTAGTGGGTCTGGCTGATCCATATGCTCTAGCCCCTTCCTCTAGGCAGTAATGCTAGTAATGTGGCTCCCCACAATCCAACACACTTTCTTTGGTCCAGTAATCCTGGTACCCGAAGTAGAAGTTGAATTCAAACAATAAGGCTAACCTCAAACTCCTTGACCTTAAGTTTCTGGGTAATTTGGTGTAGAGCATACCAAAGCAGCTCCAAAATGGGACTCGTACTCAAGCACCATGTGACTTCCTTGTTGCAAGGTGTCGAACTTGTTGAGTTGATGCTCAACAAATTCCTCAGAAAGATACCTCTCCTAGAACCATTCCTCAAATAGTTCCCATGACACGTCATTGACGGCCATGTTCAAAAGTGGTAGGAGTGTCTTCCACCATAGAAGAGTGCTCCCCTTCAGTTGAAAGACCACCATGAAAACCTTCATGTTGGAGATTATAATCGCAAAGCGTGAAGCACAACTCCCTTCTCTACAGTCGTGCCTCAACAACACCATCATCCACAACACTCATGGACTCGAGAACTCAACTCTCTCGAGTTCTCGGTGGATGCTAACAGTACTATCTAGGGTGCATTGTGGACCCTTAAGGGAACAGGTGCCCTAGCCTCATCTCAGTACTGATGGTGAATGAAGGCCCTTTGACATTACCTGGAAGGGCCTTGTTAAACCATCATCATCCCTTACAACAAGCGAATCTAGCCCAAGGACTTGCCCTTCCCCCTACAACGACACCATGTTACGAACCTCTGAGGCGTCCTCTAATGCAATCACCACATGGACACATTAAGGTTTTTAGTTAACGCAAGGGTTAATACTCACGGGTTTACTGCAGTGGAAATATTGGTGATCCATAGTCGCAGGGTTGAACTAGCTCTGATACCATGTAACGGCCCCTTTGTTACAACTACAAGCGAAGAAGAAAGTGAATTTTTTTTTGTGTGTTTTAAGGCGTGAAGGTAATGATGACAACAGTTGAACCACACCACTGACAATGAACACCACGCAAGAACGATTAATAGACAACAACAACTTAACATTATCACATCAAGCAACTAGGTGAAACATGCGTAACTCAAGGACTAATAGAACAACTAGACGCCCAACACGAACTCGATGACGCCTACAGGCTAAGGGACAACATCCCCTTCCCAACACAATGGCTTCAACGGTCAACAACTAGAACCCCTACGAAGCGCAACCAGACACACGAAGGCATTAAAACCTAAGCGCTAACAACAATTTCAGCGAAAACACCCACAACGGGAAGCCCACTCCGACCAAGTTATCATTGCCTCTATCCATTAGGGCACGCAATGATCCCCTCATCAGGAATCATGTCATCTCTAGGTGATAGGCGTGACAACCATCATGGCATAACAACATGGTTGGACCCTCAATGCCAGCTAAATTCAACGTGCTAGGAGCTCAAGGACTATCTAACCACATGACGACTAACCCTAGCACCCAATTCGACAAGTCGACAAGATGAATATGACATTCGTACAATTCAATAACTTCCTTCCGTAGCCAAAATCAATCAGTACATTAATTAAAGGATGTTGTTGGCCATCGAAGAAGTTCTCCCTCAAGAATCCATTCTACAAAATTCTTTATTATCTAACCAAATTTTATTAACATAAGGGTTTCACTACCCTTGTCATTTACTAACATGTAATTCCTTGTAGCCAAGATAACTCCTCCAACCCTGTCATTCATATTGGGGTCTGTAATATTTGTTGTCCAATGACTTCACTGTCCAATAAATATATATAAAGTATACCTTCACTATACATATCCTAATTTCGTTATCCACTCAAGGCATGTATTAAGTGTATAACATTTCTAACTAATATTGATATCTAATATTGATATCTATCAATATCTAAAAATGATATTGCTATCGATAATGAATAGACTATCTAACACATCTGATAACGATATGGTTGTACAACATTTTAATAAAATAATGTTAGCTAGCTATCTAAGAGCAATTATAGTCTATAATCTATGGAAAAAGTAATATCGATGCAACAAATTTAATCCATGAAACAAGTAAAATAAAATAGCTACATAATGAAGATCGTTTTAAACTAAAATCAATCTATTATAATGGATAACTAAGGAGCTACAGATTTTACTATGATGTAGTTGCGGTCCTTTTAAGGTGTATGTTCGCTATCTATAACATACCCATTAATCATGTAAAAATTCACTGGCAACTAATAATGTGGACAACAAACATAAAAAAATGTAGTCAATAAGTAAAAAGGATTGTTGCCATAAAAACCAGATCCACTGCCCTAAGGGATAACACGGTCAAATACAAAAAGAGGGTTCGTTGTGTATAAAAGGGGATTCGTTCACAATCACATTTAAGTTTTCATAGCTACACAACATACAAGAAAAATGACACCCAACCAATTAGACAGTTGACCGCAACTATTACACAGTCACAACCATATCTCTGTCATTCACCAATTTGCGGTACTGTTAAACATAGACATTCAAATCTGTGAGTGACATGTTGTCTAAAAAAATGCAGTTGCCTATTAAAAATACAAGCTATCCATTAATCAAAGGGAACTCACTTCCATGGGAAAAAGGGTATCGTTGCTCTAAAACCTTAATTTCACAACACAAATCTATTAAATTCTCTGCATAAAATTGTTGACTTCGCAGTAACCCAATGCACAATCATTGCCAACATACTTACCAATATGCTATAATAAATCGCCAATAGTAAAATCTGCTATCACCATGTTATCAACAGGTTATTAATAAAATCGTTGTCAACCACATGCAATGCAATAATTACGCCCAACCACTTACCAGTCAAGAAAAACACAGATATAAGCTCGCAGACCAAGATATCACGGATAGAGCATAAATAAATTGTTCAAACATTTACATGGTAATGCAACAATATAATCATGTAGACAACACAATCAACCTACACCATATCTAAATCGCATCCTAAACATATGGTTGATTCTATCTCTATCTCAAGTCTATGGCTAAGTTAAAATAAGAGATTTCTATGTAAATGATGTGACTCGTTGTTTAAATAATGATTTGATAAAGCTGTTGAATCACATAATAATAAAAATCGCATTGATAGCAGACTTCGTTGTCTATCATATAAAACATTGTCGCAGTCAATATTAGAAAACTAAGATTACCATAATAGAAATGTAGAGATCCTTCCAATCGAGCGCTCAGTAAATAAGATTCAATTCACATTCATTCAAGGGTAAATTCATTGCCTATCAAGGTACGAATTCACTATCATTCACAAGTTTAATAATACAGTTAGCAAGGGTAAATTTGTTGTATCAGAACTGGGTATTGGCTCAGAAATTCATGGGGTACAAGCTGTTCAAAACCAAGAGGAATGGGGGTGAATGTGGTGGTCTAACAATAAAAATGTAGAGATTTTCCATTAAAATACTGGGAAAAGTCATTGAAAGGATCACAGACATTTTAGCAACCCAATCACGGATAATTTCCAAGGTTAAGCCATTAAAAGAGCAGAGAAAAAAAAAACAAGCGCAAAGATAAACCAACAAAGGACGCAAAGATAAACCATACGCAGAGGTACTCAATCGCTAGAAGGCGCAAGGACAAACATTCAACCATGAATCAATCAACAGGGGTACACAACTAAGAAAACTATCCTTCACTCATCATCCACGCACGTAAAAGTAGGGCATTAGAATGTATAGGTCTCTATGCACCAAAGTGACGACCGTCGATTCGGCTCTTGGCCAACTTCTCAAGCGTGGACTGACGAACTAGGGATGAGGCGAAGTAAAAACATAAATCTTCACAACAAATAAATAAAACCAATAGGATAGTCACAACATTCAGGGATCAAATGCCAAGGGAATCAAGTCAAGCAGCAAGCTTAAGGCCATGGCAAATTTAAGTTCTCATTAAAATGCTAAGTCATACACCTTCATTACACATTTAAAATTATAAGGATGAAAGCGTAAAGTCAATAATAATCTACCATGCAGAATAAGAGCATGTGTAATGTATCCCAAGTCATCCGCTCTAAGTCGTTGTCCTGTGCGCTCCGTGCCGCTCCCACTTGTCGACTGATGAGACTTCACTGGTACCTCCCATCCAACGCTAGGGGTAATATTATTCCCCCTTAGCCCCCCAAGCTGCAAAGGAGCCATGCACACTGAACCAGAGAACAACTAGCTCCCATCTCGCCTCGCAAGGCCGAGATACCACTCCTCACCGCGCTGGGTATCCCAACTCCCACAAGCTAAGTTAGTCAAGTCTAAAATTCTG
>CBVK0100848261.1:0-12090 GCA_900067695.1 Picea abies | reverse complement strand
CGACTTCAAGTCACATATAATCAATGAGTCAAGAGCTCATAGCAATAAGGATCAAAGCATATAAGACCAAAAACAATCGTGACCTTTATAGGATCAAATGAAACCAGTAAATCTTCAAGCTCAATGGCTTAGTAATCAAATAGATCCAAATGCACAATCAAGGTAAGAGCAGACCAAAGGACATAAGTTTGAAAGAATCTTTTGCAGTCATGTGATGAACCAATGGTCAAGTATCTTTCGAAAAAAAATCAATAAAAGACGACGATAGTCTAAACAATGAAAGAAGTGTTTTCACACTTTCAGTTGTGAAAATCGAATCGAAACCAAATTGCAATTGTCGCAAAAATGAAACAAATGTCTAGTTGTGAAATGCGACGTTGTTTTGTCGTTTGTAAGACAAGAGGTGTAGGCAGCTTTTTTAGAGCAATTAAAAAATGAATTGGCTGCCAACAACATACTAGAAAAATGTAGCATTGAGATGGAAGGAAAACTAGAACCAAAGACAGTCAATCACCTACACACAAGAAGAAGAACAAGTAGGGAATTTAAACTGAATTCCAATATTGGAGATTTCAATATGGGAGACATCATACTAGATTTAGGATTTGAAGTTAATGTAATACCAAAGAAGACATGGTAATGCATGGGAGAGCCCACATTAGGCTATTCACTGGTTCAATTGAAACTGGAAAACCAACACAGAGTCTTACCAATCGGTAAACTGAAAGGAGCGACAGTAGACCTAGATGAAGTGTGCACTGGGCGTTTGAAAACTAGGCCATAATCAACCTCAATACCATGAAGATGACATTTGAATTAGGAGAATACAGGGTCATTTCACCATTAGACCCATCAGAAGGAGAGAGGTTTGTAGAACCTACTTGTTTGGACTTAGAGGAAATCAGTCAGTTGTACAGAACAACTGCACATGATGAGGATTATGTAAACCCAATGACAGACATAATACTTAGTTGGAGGAGCATCACTTCATGTGCAACATATTTAGATACTGGTTTAGAAAACTGACAACAAAGGTTATGCGAAGTATCCATGAGGAGATGTGCAACAATAGACCGTGCCATAAGATGGGTAGGCATAGAAATCAGAGAACCACCTACTTTCCACAGAGTAAATGATTTGGAAACATTCTTGGCACAATATGAAGACAAAGTCTTAGATAACCAGAGACTATTATCCCTTGATCTAGCACTCAAGGCCACACCTGTAATATGGTGGGGCTCACACAAAGAGACCATCAGAGACTGGTACCAATGTAAGTGGTTACTTCACATAAGGTTCGATGCAGAACAAAAACACAACACACAACAGAAGTATGATGGATGTCAAAGGGCATGAGTGGAACACTTGGAGGAGTGGAGAATGTTCTAGAAAATGACACCCCTAGAGGAATGGCCTCATCATTTTATACACACTCTAGAGGGCATACCAACGAACTGGTATATAGACCAAGAATTGCGTAAAGGAACTATGACCTGGATAACATTGCAACAAAATTTCATAGTTACTTTCTCATTTGAGAATGAGAACCCCAACATAGATGTTGCTCTTAAAACAATAAGAGGAGTGATATTCATCAAAGAACCAGAAATAGAACTTATCATAGATAAACAATAGTGGAACAGACATACAGTCAAGGAACTGTTTTCATGTTAGCATGTACAAGAGGAAGCATCGGATGAAGATGATCTGCACGATATTCAAATAGAAGAAGCAAAAGGCAAAAGAGATTTGCAAGGTCCACCCATAAAATCTGAATTCATTTCCACACCAATCAAAGTAAGGAAAGTCAACATTGGGATAGTCAAGAATACCAAGATGTCCAACATTGGAGACTACTGGGTTGAGCAAACAGTGGAAAGAATAACAGAGTTATTCTGCGAGTACATCAACTTGTTTCACACAACATTTACAGAGATGAAAGGTGTAGTCGGAGAGCTAGGGGAAATAAAGATACCACTTAGACCTGAAGCAAGATCAATCTGACAATGACCATATAGACTAAACCCAATATACAAGCAAAAAGTCAAAGCTAAGATCAATAGGATGCTTGAAGCTGGCATCATAGAACCGATCGAAAAATCATAATGGATAAGCCCGATGGTAGTACAAGACAAGAAACAAGGAGGGATCAAGATATGTGTCGACTTGAGGAAGTTGAATGACACATGCCTACATGACCCATTCCCTACACCTTTCATAGATGAAGTATTAGAAAGTGTAGGTGGACATGAAGTCTACTCATTCACTGATGGATTCTCAGGTTACCATCAGATCAAGATAGCACAATAAGACAGATACAAGACCACGTTCGTGACAGAATGGGGTTCGTATCAGTATACAATAATGTCATTTGGACTGAAGAATGCACCATCAATCTTTTTTAGAGTAGTCATCGCAACATTTAAGGAATTCATTCACCAGTTTCTCGAAGTATACCTGGATGATTGGACAGTATACAATTTTTTGAGAGACCATGTAGAAGTCTTATGGCTAATGTTGGAAAGATGTAGACAGTGTCAGATATCACTAAACATAAAGAAATGCATATTTGGAACAACGTTTTGGATTGTTACACATCAAAATTACTCATTACGATGATGGCCTAGTGTCATCATTACCAAATGTCTCAAGTGTCACATTTCACCCACAAGTGTCACAAATATCATATTGGAATCTTGCCTATGCCATGTCTCAGACGATATTATCAAGAACACTTGAAAGACACCTCAAAAAACTAGTTTTGAAGAGGAGAAGACATTTGAAAAAGAGTACAAGTATTTTGCCATAAAAAAGCCACTCAAAAATCAATTTTGGAAGGTAGCACTCCCCTATACACTGTCAGGGAGTGCCAACACTCTGTACCCTCTTTTGAGGGACCCACTATCAGGGAGTGCCAACACTCTGTACCCTCTTTTGAGGGAGCGTTGCAATGCTCTGTGCCCCCTTTTGAGGGAGCACTGGCCTTTTTGAGAGAATTTTGGATTGTTGAGAGAAATCAGGGAAGAATCCCCTTAATCTCTGAAGTTGGTTGGATTCAAATCTGAGGTCAAGGCTTGATCTTAGGGAAGATCCACAACTGAAGGAGAAGAATCCTCAACCTATTGCAAGAATATATTAAGTGGTTAGGCATCTCCAAGCCTATATAAAGAGGCCTCCTCATGGTGAAAGGGGAGACATTGTAAGGCATCAAACTTATGATCTCATAAGGGATATATCTTTGAAGAATCATCATTCCATGTTTGGATTATTTGAGAAAGGGTCTGGACAAAGATATCTTGGTGAAGTTGTTGCACCTACATCTATGGCTATAAGATTTTCACTTTGTTTTCATTAATACAAATCTATGCTTGGCATGTTTCCTTTAATTTTGTGTACATTTCATGAAATTGTTTCTTTTTATAGATCTATTATGGAGCTAATCATGGTAGAGTAGGAAGTATGTCTTGTTGTTGTTGGTCATTGTATTGTAGGGCCTTTTGAAGAACTTGGAGATCAAGATTAGCCTGGATCAAGCAAGGAAAAATGTCGGTGAAGGTATTTACCCTTCTTCCTTCTTCTTCCTTGTATGGTTTAGCTTCATGAAAAGGAATATCAGTGTCCAAAATAGCACTTTTATGTCTTGGTCATAGGGGTCTAGTATCGAAGAGGAAATCCACTTGTCTGCAGGGGGATTCTCCTGTAACAAAAATTGGCAAATCCACTGGGGACCGAAGCTTTCAGCTTTGGTTTCCTTCCTAGATCTTGTTTTAGACTTTGCTCATATTTGACCTTATTCATACTGTGTCTCTAATTCAAGGAGATGTGTTGATTGGCTCTTTACCTCATCTCATACACTTTGAATTTTTGAGTTTTCTTGAATTTTTGGATTCTGGGCATTTTTCTGAATTTTTAGTGGCCAATGCCCCCCTGCCTCTTCTACCAGAGTGTTGGCACTCCCTGTCAAGATTACATAGAGTGTTGCAACAATCTGGTTCCCTTGACACTAGAGTGCTACCCCTTTTTTGTCAAAATCTTGTAGGAGTTTGATCTCTGAATTCATTTTCTTGTTGTTTGTAGTTACTCAGAGTCCTTACAACCTCAATACATATTTGTCTTGGCCTTCAACACTTTGCTTTCTGAGATTTGATCACCTTTTGTTTGGAATTTTGATATTTTTTCCTTACCTTGAAGTCACTCTTTGTCCTTGATGATTTAGAGTCAACTTATTGTTTTCCTCTCATTTATCTGACTGAGTGAAAAATTTTGTAAGGAAATTCAAAGGTCTATGCACCTTTCCATTTGATCTCTGAGGTCATCTTGTCCAAGCCTTTTTTCTTCTTTTTTTGAGTTTTTGGTTTTCTTTTTGCAAGTTTGGTTATCTTTGTCTTTCTTGTTTAATCACTATGAGAGTGTGTTTTTGTTTGTGTGAAGTTTGCTCCTAATTGTCTAAATATCATTGATCTTAAAGTCTCAATGACATAGGAAGATTTTCATCAAATTCATTATCCTTGGCACATAAAGTAAAATGATACATTTTTTATGATTGTTTTTGGATATTAGAACAAAATTCTATGAAATTTTTAGCATCATACTAGATTTGATTGAGAAACAATTATATGAGGATGCTACATTGTAGTGTTTGATAGTGAAAATAACATTTTTCTCCTTCCCTTAAATAGGCATTCATTTAACAAAAAGACTGCTTATCATTTCTTATGCATTTTTGGGGAATTGAGTCATAATACCATTAATTTCATTTTCATACACCCTTGAGAAAAGAACAACTACAAAATTAACCCTAATTAAAATTTATCTAGAACATTTTGTTTTTAGAATCTTCCACCAAAATTAGACTAGGATTAGCACTTTGGATTAGGCTGTGAGTACAACTCTCCAAAGTATTCAAGAAAAACATTAGCATATTGCAATAGGGAGAGAAAATCCAATTGTCCTATAGGATTTTTGGGATCCCCCTCTCACACAAGGGTTACACACGAGGTCACATTCAGGAGAGTTACGAAGATTATCCCTCTATGGTTCAACCATTTGTAGTGGTCAGATCATATATTGAGGGTTCTTCGTGAGGTTCAGCTAGTTTCATTTGGTCTCGGTGCTTCGTGAACTCTGAATCCATTTGGGTCCTCTGGAGTTTGATCGGTCCACTTGTGCTTAGTTATCTAGAAGGATTTTAGACTTGTTATCCTGCTCATACATTCAGAATAGACTGTCAACTGTACCCACCCAGGGGATGACTACGAATTGGTGTCCTTAGTAGCCATAATATTTAGGTACTTACACAAGGTGACAGTGAAGGGAAGTCTTACTATACCTGGAATAGACGTTGGTCAAACTCACTCGGGCTCCTTGGAGGGTAAATCCATAATTACTGCATGGAAGCTTGCACCAAGGCACAAGTACGTTAAGCAGGTCACCATCATAATTGTTCCACCATATCCTAGCCCCTTCTTGACTTGATCACGTGATGTTGGATTTCATCACCAACTAGTACTTTCATTGAAAGAAGGTTTTGTTTGCTTGGTTTGATTCCTATATTTGATTAGTGTATGCTATTTATTTTTCGTTAGTTGTCCATAGATTTTTTCTATCGACGTTTTTCTGCCAACATCGACCCTCCATGTTGTTTGCGTAGGGTACATGGACTTCCCCCATAAAATATGGAAGATTCTACCCCTTTACCCCCTCATTCTATGGAGGGATCTCCTCAACCGAGTGAGGACCATGACATTATAATCTCACAGGAGGAAGTTTCCACCTCTTTAGAAATTTTTTGAATTGTTACGGATTCTATAGAGGATTTATGCATTCCTGCTAGATATGAAAGGCATTTTATCGAGCTGAATTTAACCAGAGAACTTGTTGTCATTGATCCTTCTGACATTCCAACTGGGTCTCATTCGGGCCCTCAAGTCAGAGACCCCCTTTGGACTGCTGACATAGTTTGAAGCTCACCTTTCATAGTGAGAGACCTTTACGGATTAGGAATAGGTGTTTATATACCTGTCATATCCCAAATACCCAAAACATCTATTACCTATACTGTACCTTTAGATAATTTTACTGGTACAACCATTAGTTCAACCACACCATCCGTTGGTTCGAACATGCATTTTGTTGGTCTAAGTTCCACTATTTCTCTCCAAATGGCCCATTCTACGATGGTCCCTCACGTTGCAACTATTCCCATTGGTAACATGGTGGTTAGCCAAGCTCCCATTGGTACACCAATTTCATCTAGGCCTTCTTCGTCACTTCCCCTAGGGTACAAAGCACTGAATTCTTCCCATGTCAACACTACCCAGGTTATACCTAGAAGTTCTATACCTATACAACAACCTGAAGGGATTGGTCTTGGTGGCTCTAATCCATTAAGTGGCATTGGTTAGTCGTTTACGTCTGGTTTCCAAACTCCAGGGAATCAACCTAATGCTAGGGGGAAACCTCATTTCAGAGGGAAACCTCCATTTGGAGGGAAACCTTATGCTGGGGGGAAACCCAAGACTGGATCCCATCATCAAACTTATGGACATAATGTGTCTACAATGCCCAATCCGTGGAAAATTCCTTTCCGAGGAAACCCATAGTTCTCTAGGGGGCATAATCCTCAAGGTCTACAACAACCTCATCTTTCTCAAGGGACTAATACATATCCTCCTCGTGGACAAAATGTTTACCCCCTCTATGGGAAAACACCAAATCAAAATTATAATCCTCAAAACCCATCAGGTTATCCTCCGCTCGCACAAGTTTCTCAACCCTCCTCGAATCATGTTCACTTTGGTCAGCAACAAATGTATGCAGGAGGACCTACTGGTTATAATTATCCACCTAGCCCAATTTGCGGTCCTACTGGTGTCCCTATGCCACACTAGTATCACCCTCAGGTTAACTGACAACTACTGTTCCTTGCTACTCTGGATCTCCCAGACTTGTCTCAGTTGACCAATGATCCTATATGTCATTATCCTTTCTGGCCAGTGATTCCGGCTAAACTGCCTTATGATATTCCAAAATTTGACAGTAAACCTAGAGAAGACCCAAATAACCATGTGATGACTTTCCATTTGTGGTGTTCATCAAACTCCTTAATGGACAAATATATACATTTGCGTCTTTTCCATCGAACACTTACGGGTTCATTAGCCAAGTGGTATATTGAATTGCCACGTGGTTCTTTTAAAGACTTCAACTCCCTTTCCATGTCTTTTCTCACTCACTTTCAACTACCCATTCGATACGAGATGGGTACTGAATTTTTGACTTCCCTTTGTCAGACCAACTCCATGCACATCTCTGATCATATTCATGAGTGGAGGTGATGACGAAGGTTGATCAAAGTAATCATTCTTGACCAATTATTGGTGGAATGGTTTACCAAATCACTCTTACCCCTGATTGCTTGTAATGTCACCATGGGTGGTGTAGTCACCGAGGAAGTGGCCATTTCTTTGGCTCAATACTTAGATTTGGTTTATTCCCAATCTGGTACTTTGTATGAATTAATCCCAAATGCTACCTGTGCAAACACCAATCCATCTAGACCTTCATCCTCATCACATGTGGATGGTGTTATTGGCTCCATCAAAACCCAATCTTCATCCCAGCTGACTGGAACATCTAACCGATATGATTCGCACCCGCTCCCAGTTAGACCACACTCTCCTCTACCTCCCCCCAAACTCAAATCTCTGAGGTGAATGCAGTTCAACCTGCCCCTTCACAACAATCCTGAGGTAAGAAAAAGACAAAGAACAAAACCAAAAAGAATAATAACAATGAACAACCTAAAGCTCAAAACCCACCACCTTCTACCGAAAAGAAACCACAGTGGAAACCAAAATTCCCATGTCTTATTTGTGGTCGCGATTACTACACTCGAGATTGTCCACATCGCGATGAAGTGGCCAAACTTTTCAAGGGGAATTCCCATCCTTCCGTGCTTACTCAACCTTTTCCTCAGCAGAAATCTATGGTTTCTCAAACCCCCTCTCTAGGGGGCAGTTCCAACCACCCTTCTCATGATGAAGCCTCGACAAGTTCCCATATATATCTATTTAATGAGATTGATTTAACCACCTGCTCTACAACCTACGACACACCAGTTAAACATGACAAAGGAAATGTCACTAACGGTTCTTTACTGGATCCATCACCATCCTTCGTTATCCCTCCATCTGTCAGTCCTCCATCTGGATCACTTCAGATCGAGAAACCTACGTTTGACTCTATATTATGCCCTCCTAAGAGAACTATCCATAAATCTACCTTTAATCCTAGTTTGCGTGTTGCCCAGAACTACAACATTGTTCAAGATTTGGCTCAAGAATTGTGTGCTATGTCTACGTTAGAAGTTCTATAACATTGCCCTAGTCAACATAGAATGCTCTTGGCCACTATTGGAGATTTTGATCCTGATTTGTCCAACAATATCATGTTTTACCTAGATAATTTTACATCTCAAATCTCTCACCAACTTTCTTTCCAAGTTGATGTTGTTGTTCACAATCAACAAATTCACCGAACTATTTTGGATGAGGGAACCTCTACTTGTGTGATGTCTTTAGCCTGCTAGAAAATCTTGAAATCACCTGCACTTAACAAATCCCCAACAATGTTGTGTGCATTCGATGGGAGAGGTTTTCATCCTCACGGACTATTACAGTCCTTAGCCATTCAGTTAGGTGGAAAAACTGTTATTGTTGATGTCGAGGTGGTCGATGCTCCTCTCGATTACAACCTGTTTCTTGGAAGAAGTTGGTTTTATGCCATGACTTCCGTAGCTTCTTCGATGTTTCGATGTGTGCAATTTCCTCATCAAGGTAAAATTGTCACCATCGATCAGTTAAATTATTGTACACCCGACGCTCACACTCCTGCTACCAACAATATTCCCTTTTTGGGAGATCACAAGATCACATATGAAAGCGTTGGTGTTGGCTTGTTGAAAGATTATAGACTTATGGTTACCTTCCCTACACCACTTCCACTCACCACACATCATATTGCCACAATCAATATGATTTCGACTACGGTTTACCAATCCTTGGAATCATCTGACCCTTGGATTGTACCTAGTCCTTTGGAATTCGATGCACTAGGTGACACCATGCCACTTAGTCCATCCGAAACCTCATATGTTGCTATCTAATCCGCCTCTCTCGCCTTGGATGACCAACATATGTTGGCACCCGATAGTTACTCGATTCCATCGTGGTTAAATTCCTTGTCGTCTGCGTTCCAATACATTTCCCAATTTTTTCCTTTCGATGAATCTATAATGGAAATTCTTAGTATAGACGACATACCTTGGGATGATGGCCATCATCAATCCTCTTTTCTTCCACCTCTTGAGGAAATTCAGGAAGACATACACTATGTCTTCCCTCCTGATGTTGTCGATTTTCCACAATCTCCCATACTCAAACAAGATACTCTTTCTGAGGGGAATTTGGGAAACATTTCATCTATGATCGTTATTGACATTTCGATCAAGGAAGGTATCGTGGAAAACATTAACCTCAGTTCTAGTTGTTCACCCAAGGAAGTGGTCTCTTATACCGCTTTATTTAAAGAATTTTTTCATGTCTTCTCTTGGAGCTATGAAGAGATGCCATGGTGATCTAAAAATAGAAGGTTGACTTGTTATGCTATGCAATCACCCTCTACTTCATTAAAATAAACTTTACAGGACCTTGTTTCATGTGTTAAAATATGCAAGATAAACTTATGTGTTAAGTTCATGTATCTTCTTGCTTATGTGTGAGGATATGTTCTTTTAAATGGTTAAATATGTACTTTCAATAAATACACAGCAACATAACTTGCAGCAAATAAACCATCAAACTTAGAACAATCACAACATGATAAAGGAGTTCACCCCCCTACGGGCTACATCTCCTTGAGCCTCCATCAATGGACTTGGATCTCTAGGATTAATTTGTCAAAAGTTATTTTACAAGATGCTTCTCAACTCCAATGGAAAAATAGACTGCACCATTGATATCAGAACACATAAAAACCCCAAAAATGACTAATAAAACTATGAAAATGGATCATGGCTCATCTGGGCATGACCTCTTCTACATGTGTCCATAAGCTTCCCTGAGCTTCTCTTTGGAAAAAACACCTGTAAAGGTCCTCAAAAACATCTGAAACCTATCCCAATGTGTTAAGATCATATCAATTAGCCAAAAATGATTATTCAATCACATAAAACAAACATAGGCTCACCAAAACATGTCCTCAATCAATGAGGGCTTCAAGCTCCCTAGAGCTTGCTGAAACTTCAATGGCTAAAAACATGAAAAAGAAGTCTTCAATTGGCCTTGATAATAGTGCCAATGGATTCAAGACGTCCAAAAACCCCTATTTGGGCTTTTATGGCACCTCAATCGGCCAAAATATGAAGAAGATAGGCCTCCTGCCATTTTCCTCCTTCAAGCTTGCTGTCACTGGTTCGCCAAAACGCACCCTTCTCCCATGAACCTGGCACACACGCTTATTTAAATGCAAAAACCTGACACTAGAGTGCAACCGCAAAAATGGTCAAACTGTCGAACAGTTAGGGTGCGCCTAGCCCCTAACTGCCAAGGCCGAGGTCATGTGAGTCATAGGACCAAGTCTTAACACGCAAAAAGGGGCTCCAATGCCATGGGCGCATGCAAGTGTGACAAGTGGTGGGCATATTTGGTGGGAAACCATTTTAAAAAAACATACCCACATGCAATTCCAAGAGGCATGGTCACATGGCACATATAGAAATCGGGGGCTGGGGCTAAGCCTCAACCCGAACCTCCGCCCAACATTTAAATAATTAAAATTTAAATATACGTGCACCCACATATATAACAAGGACCATATGGTGGTGTATTGGCAAGGAAGCCTTTGAAAAAGCTTTGAATTGTAGTAGAGGTCCAGGGTTCAAATCCCATAGACTCATAAAATTTTACACACCTAAAACCAAAAAAGGGGTGCCACGTGGCAGCCCATGACTGGGCCACGTGGCACCATACCATTTGACCATAAGATGCCACGTGTCACAAACTGATTCGTCCACATCTTCCAATCAAAATCTGCCACATCAAATGCCACATTAGCATATGGTCATGCCATGTCGCCTTTTCCATGTCATCGTACGGCCTCTGCCATGTCAGCCTGTACGGACTGTACGGACTGCCCAGTCAGCATCCTTTTTTTACCTATTTGGCGATTCGAACAAATCGCGATATATTTCGCTCCCGATGTCTGTTTGAGACGAAACGAATTGCATTGGGTTTGTGATGACGAGCGATACTCTCTTGTTTTTTTTGAGGCAATTCCGAGAACGTTGATTTTTGAGCTAAAATTTGACCCCTGGTCAAGATTTTGATCACACCTTCCCACTGAAAGGCTTTTGGACCCACAAAAGCTTATGATTATCTGTCTTCTTTCAAGTTCTATCAACTAATTCTACTTGAAAAGTCTTTTTGACAATCACCTAGATATCTTGACATGCCTTGCATTGCAACTAGCTATGTCCCTCAACCACTGTTCTCTGGCTGCTGCTGACCCACTATTCTCTATGTGCTTGGAAGACTGCCAACCTTCCCACTGAGAATCAAGTCCCTCTTGCGAACTCTTTGACGTCAACAAAATCAGCTCTCCAATGGCTGCAAAAACTTTCCTGCGACATCTTGTCACAAGTCAAGAAAACCATCAATCTTGAGAACTAATTATACAAGACTGAAAAATGATGCCAACAAAGTCTTTTGTTATTCAAACAAACTGTCGCATCCTGTACTTCATCAAAGAACATGGCGTTTTCTTGCATCATGGTGTACTCAAAATCAACTTACAAGTCAACAAACACCATTGAATAAACACAAGTCGAAAAACATGATCGACACACATAGTCGTCAGACAATCATCGACACCAGTTGAGACTCATTTGAAACATATCGACCTTCCCAAACTGACAAGTCAACAAACATGATACACAATCATGTTACAATCATGAATCATTCATGATGAACCATCACCGGGATCACTGCTTACACATACATAAAAACAAATGCATGTGCATGACTCTTCAAC